>JAMXBB010000001.1:123703297-123788468 GCA_024138015.1 Lumnitzera littorea | reverse complement strand
AATATATATATATATATATATATATATAAATATAACCATTTTAGATAAAATCCTAATGTTTTTGTAATTATTACGAAAACTGAATTTGGGCCTTTTGTGTAATTGGGACTTTCCAATACAAAGATGATTGACAATTCAAGTCAGCAATAGCGAACATCTAAACAAGTAAGTTGGGGTTGTGGCTTCACCGCTGTTTGGGTGCTATTTAAAGTAATCGGAGACCCAAGAGTACTTCTGGTTGTGTTTGTAGTTAGATGATTATGCATATGCTATGTGTGTGAATGATACTTAGTTGTGACAGGAGTTCAACTCCTTGGTGTGTTGTTTTGCATATTTGCATGGATTTTATATTGTGTGAACTTGTTGGTCACCTTTGATTAACACTAACAATTATTCGACTAAAATGTAATTGGACATGCATAATCACCCGTTAGGGGAAAACGATTAAGAGTGTTAGGCCTAATATCGATTTCCTTCGATAAGGATAGCTGAAATGATCATTTCCTCATCCTTAGTTGAATAAGTTACAGGCGAGGAGGTCGCGGCAAGGTTGGAGGCTGTGGTTTGAAGGCGGTCATAGGAGGAGGGTATTCTCCATTGCACAAGCTCGGGTTTGGTCTAACTTGAGTCGCGATGAAACTCCTCAATCCGGGTTGGAGTGGATGCAATTTCTCTAACCTCACAGTGGACCAGTTAACACTGTGCAATGTTTCATTTGAGTGATTGCATTGCATTTCATCATGATTATTAATCTTATTTATGATTGTATAGTACTCTTCTGACTCCGCCCTACTTACTGAACTAGTTGTGCTCACATTCCTACAGACTCTTTTGCAGGTGTTGAGTGAAGGCAAGATGTTCAGGTACCACCGTTCCTAGGTTAGTGTGTTGCTGTGTGGGAAAGTGAGGATCAAGGAATTAACTGAACCTGAGCTTTTGACTTTGTCTTTAAGTTTTGAGGAAAACTAATTGGGAATTCCTTAGGAGCCCACTAGTTTTCTAACTTATTGTATATAGACCACAAAATCCGTCATTTTTAACAAACTCTGATTGTAAACTTTACCTTTGGACGTGAAATGTTTGTTTAAATACTGTTATGATACTAAACAGTAGGTTGTATAAAATAAGTAACTTATAAAAGCTATACTACATGTTTGGATAATAACAGGTGTCAGAACAGACGTTTTAAGCTGATTGAGTTGTATGCCTTATATGAACTGCATCTACGATAGCAGCTGTGAGGTCAGCTTCTATCTTAGATTAGTTTACATGGCGGGATTGTTATGACTCTTCTTGTTCGGAGTGTGACAACAATCTTGTTTGTATTTGTATACATTCATGAGTCTCCAATTTAATTTAATGAGCTATAGTTGCTCATATTCGTATTGATCCTTTTGCAAGTCTTGATTTCTGAATACTCCGAGTATTATGTCGCCTTACGACTATCCAGAAGTTAGTTTTTTTGAAGCCTGGGGTGAGGATCAATTTGCTTAGTAGTGGATGTATAGTTAGAGTCTCCTTAGTAGCTTAAGAATAAAAAACTGATAATTATTATATAAATTAGTGGACTGTTATGTAAATGTAGAATTTCCTGGGAAGTTTTGTGAAATGTACATGTAATTATGTATGTTGACCTGTAATTCTTGATAATTACTATAACTTTAGCTCAACCCTTAACTGGACTGTTTACTTTAAAGCAAGAAGTCGTTGATAGCTTGTGTAGATCATGTCTATGGTAGGTACTATGAGGTCAATTACTATAATAAAATGGTTTACATGGCAGGACTGTTACAGCTCTGTGACTTTGGGGCGTAATAATTATCATGTCTTATCAAATTGCTTAGGTCTTCTAAGATTTATTATATGCTTCCTTACCTGATACCTCTATAAAATTTCCTTTAACTCCATGTTACTCTTTTGGATTTTAATACACTTGATCACTTCCTCTCTCGAGATTTATCCCTTTTATTTTTAAATATTTGTCTCGTTGGTAGATCTTTCCTAGATCTACTTCTTGATCAAATAGTTCTCAATTATACATAGAGTCTCCTATTAATATACATAAGCCTCTAATCATTTAGGGATTCTTCTCTTACCTTAACTTCTGTTGTGCTACTCTAATTATATTTTAACCATAAAGTTTCAATGATTTTATTTGCAACCATTCTTCATTCTTTATTTGTATTTCTATCAAATTGATTGTTAATCCGCTTTGACTTAAAGAGTCTTAGGATTATGGATTACTTTCTTAAGAACACAACACCTCCCAAAATAACGTTTATAATTTGTTTTAGTTCAATTTCCATCTATAGATCCTTCTTTTTTGTAAATCCTCTATTTGAAATTTAGGTCTCTAAATTCCATCATCAAATCAATGCCTTATGACTCAACTCCTCATATTTATTAAATAAGCTTCAACTTTATTACTTTTTATAATTTCAAATTTTGATTCTCAATTTTGATAAACCACCGCATTTCATTTGTTAGTTCTAGTTATAGCATTGCTAATACTAGATGATTGACCTGGAAATTAGTGCATCTTTCCTTAACCCATTAAGTTTCAACTCTTTCCTTCTCTATCTCATAAAATCCTAAACCATAGCCACACCACTTTTTTCAAACTTCGTTTCATTTCATATTTATACTGTTTTAATCTTTTAATTCATTTTAACTCAATAAATAGCTTGTTTTTACTCAAAAGGAAAAGGATCAAGAGGATTATATGGAGATCAAATCGAGATTAAACCAAAGATAAGATAAAAATATTAATATATAATTCATATTTATTTATCAAATAATAAAATTATTTTCACTCTTGAGATTGGTTTTACAATTTACTTTTTATTTTTCCTAAATCAAGATTTGTTTTTTAATAAATTAGTCGATTCTTTATAGTACATTTGAGGATATCCTGCAGTTCCAACCGTTTGACCGTTTGGATTAGATCATCGTGGTTCAAAGGGTAATCCGTCTGGGTTTCCACAGATAAATCAAGCCAAACCAGGCGGGATGGTCACTGCATCGGTTGCAGGAATATAAATAGACTCGTATAGTCGGTGTTTTGTCACATATCACGTCTAATTTAGCTCCAACGTTATAACTTTGAAAAGATACTTGTAGATTTGCTTTAAATTGTAATTACATACAAAGAGTGTATGTATGAAAAGAATCTTCGTCACCTAACTAATTCTTTTCAATAGTTCTCTCGATTCTTCTGTAAAAAAAATACTCAGTAATTTCATGTTCCAAAATCGGAATTTAACCGTTTGCAACTTGGGCCCCAACCTCAAATAATAGTCAAAAGAATAACAATTTTAAAGGATTAAGGAAAAGGAGCATAAGCGGCAATAAGAAATTAGGAGTATTTTTAGTGGATCGTTCTAAAATTAGAATTTCTTTTCACTTTTATTTCTTATTATAGCGTTTATTTGATTTTTTGTCTTTAATCACAATTTCTTGAAAATTACTATTATATGAAATTAAGTAATAAGGATTCTTTAATTCAATAAAAAAATCACGTTTCTTTACAAAATTTCACTTTTTAAAAAAAAAAAACCTCATATCAATTTAATAATAATCATCACAACTATTGTCATCGTAATCGCCATTGCCATCATCGCCATCGGCCACCATTGACTACCACCGATTACTACTACTACCACCACAGATTACTATTACTACTACTATTATTACTATCATTATCGTCGTCATTGTTATTATTGCCGCCTCCACCGCCGCCACTGTTATTACTACCACCATCGTAGCCACTGCAACCGCTACCACCCATCATCGTTACCACCACAACCACTACCACCACCACCATCTCCTCTGATCATTGCTATCATTACTATTATTGTTGTCGTTACCATCGTCACAACTACCCCTACCCTTACCCTTAACCCTCCTCCAAGCCGCTACTTTCTGCTATCATTACCACTATTGTTGTCGTTACCATCATCACAACTACCCTTACCCTTACCCCTCTTCCAAGCTGCTACTCTTGCTACCATTACCATCGTCGCTACCATTACCATCGTCGTTACCACTCGCAACTGCTATTGACCATTGCTACTACCTTTACCCATGCAATCGATTTCCACAACTATTATCTATTATTTTAAAATTAGTTGAGAAAAAAAATGAATTACTCATTACCACTATTGTTGTCGTTACCATCATCACAACTACCCCTACCCTTACCCCTCTTCCAAGCCGCCCCTACCCTTACCCCTCTTCCAAGCCGCTACGCTTGCTACCATTACCATCGTCGCTACCACTCGCAACTGCTATCGACCATTGCTACTGCCTTTACCCATGCAATCGATTTCCACAACTATTATCTATTATTTTAAAATTAGTTGAGAAAAAAAATGAATTAATAGTAATTTAGTTATTAAAATTCTATTATATATTTATTTTTAAGTTATTTATTCATTTAACTAAACAAAATAATAAATATTACATCCTTATTATATTTCTTAAAAATTTTAATTATATTTCTCAGTAAAGTAAACGAATTGTAAGTGTTACTATAATATCAATTGAACTCTTCACCAACTTTTAAAATCACATAGGAACTCTTCACCAATTTTAAATTTTATAAGAACTCTTCACCTTAAATATGTTCTGTGGATTGATGAATCTCGTTGTAATACCAACAAAATTTTAAAAACTAAAGACATAATCGAAATTGTCATGTGTTAAAGGTATACGTTTAGAAAATTTATCTCAAAAATTCTTTACTTCCTGTGTAATGTAACGTAATTCCTTCCTTCCAGTGTAATGTAACGTAATTGATTCACATCCACACAAATCCACACAAAAAAGATACAACATTTTAATGGGATACTTTTCATTTAGCCATATTACAACAATGTTACATATTACAAATTAGAACAATATTACATATATTACACCTCGAGAAGATTACCAACTTGAGTCACCATGTGTCGACACAATCAACTTTTAATCTTTCCACCTTCCTTCTCGCTTTCCTTCCTTCCAGTGTAACGTAATTGATTCACATCCACACAAAAATGATACATGATATTTTAACGGGATGCTTTTTATTTAAGCAATAACGTTACATATTACAACTCGATAAGGAGGATTAAGTTAACTTAATCTACTCTTCACGGTAAAAAAATTTAAACTTAATCCACTCTTCATTTCAATGAAACGGAGTCACCATGTTTCGACACAATCAACCTTTAATTTACTTCAATCCAACATGATGAGCCTTTCAACCGACTAAGCAAAACTTGTGGTTTATTTTGTTGATCAAGTTGAAGTTCCATTACAGAGCATTTGTGTGTCACAACCTCGGGGATATTACATGGAGGAGAAAAAATAAGAAGAAAAAAGAAACTCGGGAGATACAAATCCCATCTTTAATCCGTACATGTAAACTTCGTACATATCCAATTCAAAAGTAAAAACAAAGTATCGATATTATTACACAACTACTCTCACAAAAAAAAAAAAAAAGAAAAAAAAGGAAAAAGTAAGAGATTTAATCTTAGCTACGTACTCCAATGTTTATATTTGTCTCCTATTTTCCAAAATACATTAATACACCAACTAATTTTATGTATAGTATATCCCACTCGATCATCACACACCTGAAGTGATGTGCCTGCTGGCTCATGCCAGGACACTTCTCCGCCAAATCGGCGGAGCCATCGTCCGCCTCGACCATTTCACGATCTCCAATGTTGCCGCAGCTTTTATCCTTAACTGTAGCCAGTCCTATAAATTCACCACCTCCACCTTCTTGGCTTGACCGTACCAATCGGCCAACAACATCACCACCGCCCAAATCAGCCTTCCCCCCTTCTCTTTTTCCTTTCTCCTCCGTCTTCGTTGAAGCCACAACTCGCTGTTCTTGCGGTATTTTGCCGTAGCCCTCTTCATTGGACGCCATTTTTGTGAGATCTTTGAGAGATTTTTTTTTTTTTTTTCTTCCCCTTACTCCCCTTTCATATTACCGTTCTCTGTCTATTTGCTTTTGTAAGGACGTGACCGCATGCATGCAAGCTGACACGTACCACATACGTAAGGTATAGATATAGGGTAGCTTATCCAAGTCAGCAAGTCCAGCCTGGCGGCGGCGAAGGATTTTTAGCGCGTGTCTGTCCGCGTGCTGTACGGAAGGACAAATTGGATATGCTGGCAATTCAGAAAAATATATTCAAAATGGATATTTTAACTTATTGACATTTTCTCCATGAGATTTCATCCTAATGTTATCATTTTTTTATAATATTGATTATTAATTGTTTTTAATAGGATAATATCATTAAAATTAAAAAAATAATTTTAGAGGATTAAATCTCTATGTCTTTTTGATATATTTATAAATATGGATGGTAGTTTTAATTATAAAAATTATTTATTATAACTATCATTTATCAAAACTTAGATTGGTGTTAAACCATAACACCTGCAGCATATTATGTAAATGAATATATTTTTGGACTATATTATAATATGTACTGATTTGTTTGACCCAAAAAAAAAAATTACCTTTTTATAGCCCGGCATAGCTAGCTGGTTCGGTGCACTGCTGCAGCTACAGTACTAAAAGATAAAAAACATTATTATAGGAATTCGTATTTTACAAAAACAAAGGTAACATTGGGTTTTTTTTTTTTTTCCCAGTCTACTCTTTAAAATTTATACGAATTGAATGTATCTAACAAATATAAATATCTTGTTTTTATATTTTATTTTTATATTTATATCTTCTCCTAGTGTTTAGTTAATAAAATTAGATAGTATAATGTAAGAAAAATATAACAGTATAACTTTTTTGTATTATGTTTGTTGTGTACAGTACTAAACATACACTTTTATGATTAGAAAATTTATAAATGTTAAAATATAAATTATAATAGAGTATTCTAATTTTAGAACCTGATATAGGGCTATTTTTAAAATTTTAAAGATATATTTATTTTAACCATATGAAATATATTATTGTATTATCAAACATACAATATAAACTTTAAATTTTTAACTTTTATCTAATACTTTAGGTTCTTTTATTTAATAAATTTGGTTAATACACGAATTAAATGATGAACTGAAAATTTTATTTAGTATTATAGAAAACGAAATGATATCGGTCGATCTTCCATTTATTTTATTAAGTTAGAACTCTGTGTATCCCAGTACATTCACGCGAGATATAATCGTGCTGACCAATAAGACGTGATGATGATCCTTAAATGGGTTAAAGATTAAATTGGACTCTTGGTATTCGCTAAACAGGGTCTCAAGAGGATCATGCTAATTCTTGACTATTAGGTAAGGGTGTCCACCAAATCAAATCGTAAAATGGAGCTGGGAAATATACTACAAACGAAATGCAATATTTAATCTAGTTTCCGAGTCGCTTAACATGATTTGCTCTGGAAATGGGAAGTTCCCTATCTCCCCGAATATGCAAATGCTGGTCTGGAGAATTATTCACAATGGTTTAGAAATAGGGGATAATCTACAGGAGAGAGGACTAACTTTTGGTAGAAATCTGCCCTTTGTGTTGTCAAGACGAAATTGTCCAGTATGTTTTGGTTAGTTGCGAGTGGAGCAAACACATTTGGAGGAGTTTGGGTGTGGAAATAGCAGACCGAGTACATGGCTTTAAGGAATTAAAGAGCTGAATACGTAAAGTTTGTAAGAGGTCGAGAATGGATTGGAAAAGAGTAGCTGCCCTGCAACAAAATGACTAATCTAGATAAATGGAATTCGGAGAGAACACAGTAGAATTATTTTTAGATAGAATGAACACTCTGGTGATTGTGTTGAAAATATCCGTCAGGAAGCAAATAGAAAAAACTACATCTGCACACACTTAGCTTTACTACTGAAGAGATTGCACCTCCAGTGAATTGGTGCTATATTGTGTTAATTGTAGCAGTAACATCTCATGAGCCATCCATAAGCAAATGAAGACTCTTTCTCCCCAGGAGGCAGAACTATAGGCAATAAGGAAAGGCCTTTATATGGGTCGCTACAAGGGATATAGAAATGTCACTTGTGAAACGAGACTTTCAATAAGCATTTGATTGGATATGAAATATATATGTAAATAATAATAGATGTCATATATCCCTTCAAGAATGTAAATATCTCTTAACTTATTTTTTTATCTCGTGTGCATTCGTAGGGTCAACCATAAAGTTAATGAAGCTGCTGATTATCTTTTCAAAAGAGGATTTCAGCACCCCATACCATGGTATTATGTTGATCATATTTCGTTGTTTTTGTTTGAGTTTATTGTTAGACATAATTAGGGCCATGACCTTGTTGTTTCTAACCCAGGATGACTTCTGTTTTGTTTGGGTTTCGAATTCTGTCAAGCTTTGTCATTTGTTTCTTGAATGATGTTTTTAACTTTAACACCCACCCATCCCCCCTCCTGGAAAAAGAAAAAAAAAAAAACAGAAGAAGATTTGTTATGTAGTTAAAGGCCATTGTAATTTAATCTCAACGAAGTGAATCAGGTCTGAATCTTCATCTCAAATTATAATATATAATATTGTTTGAAAAAAATAATCAAACATAATTTGTTTAAACAGAATCAAACTGATGAAAATTTCTATTTAATGGAGAGAGTTGTAAACCTGTTTTATATGGTCATTATTTTATTTAGATCTAATTATTTTTTTGTATTTTATTTTATTCGAATAGAATCAAATTATAAGCCTATACCTCATGATGATACAACTTTTTTTTTTTTTAATTAATTGGGTCATAAAATATTTATATTTGCTTATATTAAGATATTGTGATAAGCAAAATTAAAAATAATTTAAATGAAAATAAGATAAGATATAACAACTATAAAAAGGATTTTAGTAAAGGGAAAATAACAAATAGCAAACTAGCGAAGATGATAATATCGTAATAATATCACAAGGTAATTAAAAAATTAAGATAATTATAATAATTAATTTAGAAATTAAGATTGATTAAGAGAAAATAAATTGAGAGGACTCAAATCTTACCTTTAAGTTAAGGACGCAACCGAGTGAGTTATTGTTGTATACGCAACTCACCTAACCTATTAAGGACCTTATAAGATTTTAGGTCGAGTTTTGATATTATAAAAAAACCCAATGAAAAACCTGACTCGATAAGAAATAATAAATTATTTATTGATTTTATCTTTTTTTTTTTATTAAGAAGATTAACAAGCACATTAAGTATTGGTTGATAAAAATCCTTTAAGAATATACTAACAACAACTTACAAAATTAAAAATAAAACATAATATTTAATGTAATTAGTGTTGAGTGGTTTGAGTACAGGGTCTATAATAATTTTAGGGACAAATTCTAATAATACAAGGGAAAATTTATAAACAGGTTTTGGTAATAGAAGTAAAAACTCTATAAGGTTCGTTATAGGATTTTGAAAAATATTGAATGTTACGGAGGCAAGTTGGGATTTTATAAAATAAGCAAGGAATCCGCTCTGATGGCATTATTCTATTATACATGATATGATTGATTAGAATAAAAATACCTACACCATTTAAGACATTTTGCTGAGTTCTATGATCATTTATCCCGATCTAAGGGACCAAGCATCTTATCGAGAAAAACGGGCTGCCAGTGTGGTTTAATATTTACTATTATGTGGCACCAACAACTATTAATTTTAATCATTACAGTAATATTAAGAAAAAGAAAACGAGAAAATTTCACTCCAATATTACTAAAGAAATAGGTCAGTTTTAATTTTAGACGACCCATCTTTTAGCTCATTAAATCGGTAGGTAAATCCTACTTACACTTCAGGTTTTTTAATTTATATGTCTATACCCCTTATATAAAATTTAAAGATATATATAAATATTATATGTTAATTTTATGATTATAAAGACACATATGATAATTTTTATAAAGGAAAAATTATAAAAATGTTAAACTATATATACAAATTAATCCTTAATATTTCATTTAATCCATTTTAGTTCTCAACATTTTAATAAATTTATAAAAAAGTTTTTTTATTAATTTTTTGGTTATATATGGATATATTGAGGATTGAAATAGATTAAATGAAAGATTAAAAATTGATTCGTATATACAAGTAAACGTTAAAGATTTTTTTATACTTATATAAACCAATTATATATTGATACATATTTACAATAATAAAAAATTTAATAAAGTTTAATAGAAGAACTTATTTGATACAATTTGAAGATGTTGAAAATTTAAATGATTAAATAAAATGTTAAAGACCTATTTGTAAAAATGTGAAATGTTATAGACTTTTTTTACACTTTTTCCTTTTATAAATAAGGTCCAACATAATTATTATATCAATGTGTAATAAAAAAAATTAAAAATATCAATATGGTCTACATTTTTTCAGATAAATTAGACTTTATATACTTGTGTTTTCACCTTTTTTTTTTCCTTTATATATGTGTTTTTGTTTTTATCTCTTTATACCTATGTTTTATAACTATGTGTTATGACCTATGTTATTTAGCTAAGCATGTTTTATCGACTGGTTAGTCTATAAAAATCGATTTAATAAATAATATTATTAAATACGTTCGATTAAATAAAAGATAAGAATTACAAAAATTAAGATTAAAAAAATAGGTAGAAAAAAAAAAAATATTACCCCTTGAGCCTTGCTTGCCACCCTAAGCTGAAGGGGCAGTAACTAGTAACCGCCATCTTGGTGGAGGTTCAAATCGGCCCCCTTTCAGACCCAATAAAAGTAGTTATGAACTGTTGAAATTAATTAAAAAAAAAAAAGAAAAGAAAAAACAACGCTTGAAAACATGTGGGTCGCAATGAATCCACCCTCCCTAGTAGTCATGGACATCTCAGCCATTTTCTTATGTTATTTTTGTTTTTATTTAATTAAATTTATTTAATAATATATTTAATTATTTTAAACTAATCATATGGTAGCATATGCCTTTCTAAAAATATTATACTTATTCACTTCACAATATAGAACAAGAGAGAAATTTAATTACAGCTCAATAATAATAGAATAAATATTTCATGGCTATCATCTATCCATTATATTGTTTTGTTGATATAAAACATACGTAAAGAATTATATTAAGAAATTATATAAGAGAATTGACTTTTAGAGTTAAGCTTAATTATATAATCAAATATTTTAACAATTTAAATAAAAAATGAACATTATATGAAATAGTGCAAATATAAAATAACGTTACAACTCCTATGCGACTATGTCAGATCTAAGTAATATGGCATGTTAAATATTAGTATTGTTAGACTTGGATTGACTTTTCAGATTTAATTTAATTAAACCTGATCCTTCTATAAAATCGATTTGGGTTATCCTTTTGATCTTCATTAACAATAATTATGGTTTGATCGAAACTTCATTCCTATAAGAATCAATTGGGTTTTTTCTAGTTAAAATATATTATTTTCTCTTATATTTTATAAAAAATGTACCAATTTGTTAAAAAAATGATATAGATCAAATAAAAATAAAAAATAAATTATAAAATACTCTCAATTTTTAATTCTGAATGAAATAAATAATTTTTATTATTTTATAAATAAATATAAATTATATTATAATATTTTTGTTGATTCTAGTTCAATTTCGATTTAACCCTAATTGAACCTTCTCATGTTAATCTTCCAATTGAAGTTTAACAACATTGCTAAATATAAAAAAAGCTCTTCTATATGTAATTATCATTCTTCATTTAAATGTGACACCTTCTTAACACTATTAGAACTTTCCTAATTATATTATTGATATATGCAAAATATCAATTATGCTCAAATTGTGCAACTTAAACCCTTATAAACCCTTGTAAGCTAATACCTTTCTATCTTGTTCCTCATTTATAAACTAGGAAATTTACACTGGAATGCATCAATATTTGGGAGTAAATCAAATAGGGATCAATGTTTGAAAACATTTAAATAAAGAATTGATATTACATAATAAATTGGTTCAAATAAAGGATAAATTAGTTTAAATAAGGGATGTCTTTAATGTACCATTATAATGTCGTTGACTTATGCTTACATATTACATTATTCAATTTGTAGTGTTGATGTCAACATGTGGCGTTGACAAAGCTTAGTAATTAAAAATAATAAAGAAAAAGGCTAAAAAAAGAAATGAAATTACAAATAAGCCTTAAAAGAATATAAAAAAATCCTTAAAAAATGAAAAAAGATGAAAGTTATCAAATTTATACAAAATAAATAATTAGAAAATAAAAAAGTCAAGTAAATGAAATTTTAGAAAATAAAAATACAAACAAACCACATTTCAAAAAATAAAAATAGTGAAAAAAAAAGAAAAAAAATGTATAAATAGAAAAAAAAAACCCACTCTAACCACTTTAAAAGTAAGGGCTAGCCAGAGTGGCCATAATATTATAATGGATGGCGACTTTCTTAGGGTGATGGGTAATTACTCACTATTAATATTGGATATTTGACCTACTTTAATATGTAAGTCGTAATTTATTATAATGTTGCGATTATTTTGGTCATTCTTATCTCTTAGGTGGTCGAAATAGTTTTTTTAATTTATTCATGTGCTTTTTAAATTTTTTTTTATTTTTTAAAATTTGGTTTATTTGTATTTTTAATTTTTGAAATTTCATTTACTTGTATTTTTTTATTTTTTGATTATTTCTTTTGTATAAATTTGTTGACTTTCATCTTATTTCAATTTTTTGGGAATTTTTTTTATCTTTATAAGACTTATTTGTAATTTTATTTACTTTTTAGCATTTTTCTTTATTATTTTTAATTATTGAGCTTTATTAACTCCATATGTTAGACACATTAACACCATGTATTCGATAATGCCATACATATGCACAAGTTAATAGTGTTATAACGATACACTAACAACATTGTTTATTTAAGCCAATTTACATAACATTGATTATTTATTTGAATTTTTTCAAATATTTATTAGTCAATTAGAAGTGGAATCAAGTCATATCTCCAAAAGTAATGTAAAAGGATGAATTGTTATTTAGTATTTGTGCATAATACCAATTTCTTTTTTTTTATTAAAAAAAATATTTAGTGTTCAGAATGATAATTAAAACACCTTGATATTAATTATTTTTACAATATATATATATATATACATATATATCGATTTTAATAAAAAAATTACATAATTATAAATTATATAAAAAATTTACTAAAATACCATTGCATTGTGTACTTATGTAAAAGTACTAATATCGTATTTTGAAAATGAGACATTAGTATAAATAATTATGTTACATTTTTAAATACAACTTAACAATGGTGTTTGATTAATATTTTATATCTAATTTATATTTGTATTATATTTATTAATTTTGATGATAAACGTATAATTTTTTTTATCAATTTTGTATCTATTATGTAAACATGCAAATAGTTAGAAAATATATAGGTATGTATGAAGATTTGGATCTTTTCCATTTATAATTTTTTCAAAATTTCTCAATTAATAAATTAATATTTAAAATTATCCAAATATTGTAAATATTACATGCAAATATTTTTTCTATTGGAAAAAAGAGAAAATATAAATAACAGATTAGCTTCAGTGTCCCATCTCGCTGCCTCACCTCTACTCTACTCACCCCTCCTCTCTCCCTCTCTCTCCTTATTTCCCTCTCTCTCTCACCCGCAAACACCCGCTGCTCTCTTACTACTAACTCTGTCCCACTCTTTCTAAGCACTGTACCGAAATGGCGAGCAACAGCAGAGACAGAGAGGACCTACTCTCTTCCTTCACAAATCCATCCCAATCCTCTTCCCCAATTACCGTCTCTGACCCACATGACCTCTTTCTAGAACCTTCTGGAAGCGCCCCGAGTAGCTTCCAAAACGACGGCTTCCTTTCCTCCACCGTTTCCGATCCAATGGTGGACTCTGAATTCGGATTCTCTCGCCCCGACTTCGGCCAAAGCCTTCTTGCTGGTACCGTACAGTTCTACCAGCGTCATGTCTTCCTTTGCTATAAAAACCCTAGGGTTTGGCCTCCCAGAATTGAGGCTGCTGAGTTTGATCGCTTGCCTCGGTTGCTCTCCGCTGCCGTCACTGCTCGTAAGGGCGATATGAAGAGGGAGGTATATAATTGACATGTGAAATTGGTTTCATTTTCTTAGAATGTGTTTTCTTTGCGCTTGGTTTTTGTAGTCGCATTTTGAGTTTGAATGGTACTATCTTGTCGTGTTGAAATATGAGTCACTTTTAGTCAATGGAGTCGAGCTGGCTTGAGTTTTTTTTTTTTTCCTTTTTTGGCCAGCGAGCTGGCTTGAGGTTAAAACAAGAAAATCGAAATGAAAACTTAAGTAGATAGTCAGGGTGAGTCTGCTGCACATAAGATGTTTTCTGAATGAGCATTTAGTAAGACTAGGATATAATTTAATCTATACAAACTTCAAGTAAGACCGTAGTAATCCGGCTTGGATATTAGTTATTGGTATGTGGAGATGGCAACAGCTGCTTGCTGATATGAAGGTAAATTAAATAGGAAAGTTTTAGTGGAAAATGATTCTCTCTTTTTACCAGTTGCAACCGTCACCTCTCACCTCTGCCTACCATATAAAATGGCAAGTTACAGAATAGATTATAGCAAATGCACACAAGACATGTTTGGTGAAATGAAAGCAATCTGCAATGCTCTAACTTCATAATTATTGTTTCATCGTGGTAATGAAAGTTCAGTAATGCAATGATTTGAGTGATAGTATTTCTTTTATTTCCAGTTTGATCTTTTCATCATTCCTATGTTGCATACTGGACCTAAGAGTTTGAATATTTCTGCATAAAGAAGAGTAATCAGATGACAGCTGTAAGTCTGCAGTAAGTGAATAATTAAAGTTGGCTGAATAAATATTGATGTGATAGAAATGGAAAATTTAGAAATCCAAGTGGAAAACTTGAAGAGTTAAAACTTGCATTTCGTACCATTGATTCTCATGAACATTGTGATGCAGCTTGCCCTTTGCTTGTTTCATCTTATGACATCTGAGAAGATTTCTGTGTTATACATTTTAATTCCTTAATATTAAACAGACCTGGTTAACAATCTGCGAGGGACATGATGGTACCGAGACATCAAATGGTGATGTGTTAATCTTTCCAGATATGATAAGATATAGGTACACTGTGTGCTACAGTAAAATCTGTTGACATTTCAAGATATGGGTACATTTTCTGAATGTCTTGCGGTTACTGCAGGAGATTGACGCATTTTGATGTGGACACATTTGTTGAAGAAGTACTTGTGAAAGAAAGTGAGTGGCTTCCTGGAACTCCTGAGACGCTAAAGGGTTCATTTGTTTTTGTATGTTCCCATGGTTCCCGTGATCGACGTTGTGGAGTCTGTGGTCCAGCATTGATAACTAGGTTCAGGGAAGAGATAGAACTACGCTCTCTTCAGGGCAAAGTATCAGTAAGCCCATGTTCACATATTGGGGGGCATAAATATGCTGGAAATGTCATAATATTTGCAAAGGGTGTCGGCGGAGAAGTTTCTGGCCACTGGTATGACCTTTCTTGGTTCACTCAGCTGTCCATGGCCTAGCCTTTTGGCATAAACCTTGACTTTTCATCTTTGTTTGATTAGATTTTCATGCTGGAATGTCATTCCATGCTGATATTTTCTCAATTTCTTCTTAGGTATGGATATGTTACTCCAGATGACGTGCCTGTGTTGCTGGAACAGCACATTGGTAAAGGTGAAATAGTGGACTCCCTTTGGAGGTAATTTTGTGCAATTTCAGATTATAGTTCTTGAATTGGAATAGTTTTTTGTTTCTTGACTTGGGAGTTTGCTGCCAATGAATATGTTATGGATAATTGAGATCATAGTTCTGTTACGTGTTATTACTACTGCAGATGACGTGACTTTGAGTTGGTAATAGCTTTTGAAGAAAAACACAGAGTTTTTCAATTTAGTTAATCAAGAAAATAAATGTGCTCTTGGTAAGATGAAGTATTCAAGGAATCTTGTGAAAAAGGATTCTCATCCCCTCTTTCTGCTATCTTTATACAGGCAGTGACTGCCTACCATTGTCGATAAAAAGTCGAAAGTGGCAGATGCTTTGATTTTCTATTGGACGAATGCTTTGATTGGTCAAAATGTTATGCCCTTCATATTTGTCAAGGATGATTCATTTTCCATCTTTATGGAAACATATGGAATTTAGTATCTCCAAAACTTCTTTTTTGGTAAATCTGCATTTCCTGATGCTTCCTCATCTATTTTGACTTTTCTCAAAATATTTTGTACAGCTTCTTTCAAACCTGTAAAGGAAAACTGATTTCCTGATGAATGAGGACATATAAGTTCACTTTCGGTCTTGTCTAAGGACGAGTGGATCAAAAGGTGAAGATCTTCCTCTTTTTCAGGATAAAATGTGGAAAATGGTTAGATCAGAATGCACTACCAAATGTTGGCTTTCACAAGCAATAGAAAAGACTTAATTACTCATATGCAGTCAACATTAATCTTCTTATGTTTTGACTAAACGTCTTTTGCAAGTCCTTTTGTTTGAATGGGCTTTGGTCCATGCAACTTTATTGGATGCATTGCTCAATACCCATTACTTGGCTCATTCTTTTCTCCTATTTACACGTTTTGTTATCAATTCAATTTCTGCATGATAAAAGAAAGGGAAGTTTACAAGTATTTCTTTAGCCAAGCACAGCCTTAGTTTTGTCAAATGTTCTTGACTCATGAATAACCAATTTTTGTAGATATTGGAATTGAATAGAACTTAAACCTTGGTTACTGCCTAGGTTATGAAAAATTGGGAATGTAATGGATGAGCCAGCTTGGTGCAATGTTAAAAGTACTTTAAGTGGCAGGGAGAGTATGCATGTTAGATCTGGTATTGTAGGCACATTGTTTATCCCTAATCTGTACTCAAGCAAAGAAATGATGTGTTGTAAAATCATTTTCAGTCTTTCACAGCATTCTATGCAGCATCCTTCAAACCCTGGACTAACGACATTGGGAGGATTGTAGCAATCAGTGCACCTCAGCAAATAAGATTTTGACTTGTGGACTTATTATGGCTTATGAATTTGTTATCACTCTTGACTGGAGAACGGGGGCTGCTTGGTGAGTTTTCTATATTGGAATTATGTAGAAAGTGGACAAGGGAATGTGATCAGGTTGACAGTTATAGAAGTTGTTCCTCAGTATGAATGCTTCTCATCCCACACCACACCCCCATCCCCCCTCCGCCCCCCCTCCTCCCAAAAAACCTCCATTCACCTCTACTGCAGCAAACAGCCCCACAAACAAAAAAAGGAAAAAAAAAAAAAAATTATGCAGCAACAATGAGGCTATAGGGAATCTGCAGCCCCCCTCAGGTTGCTTTCTTAAGCTGACAGCTTGGAATAGTTGTTATAATAAATAATCTTCAATAGGATGTATTAACTATAGGCATCCTTGGGGAGTGCAATGTAGAGTTGAACTTATCTCCTTTTAGGTTGCTTGTTGGCTCAAAAGTTTTGGGAGTTCACTTCATGCTTGATTGATGTAAAATAAACAGTATCTTCAATTAGAATATCAAGTAGTGCTGGAATGGGTGTACGTGCTATTAAAAATAGAATGAAGTACCATGTCTCTTTGCTTATATGTTGAACCCGTTTGTTAAGAAGATTTACAGATGTATCCTCATTGGTTGCAAATTGTGGACTTTGCATGCCCCAAAATTAGGGGTGAGTGATGATTTAGGCTGGTGTTAGGTTTAGAGAATAATGAGAGACCATATCTTAGAGTTTCCATTCATATCCCCTGGATTATGTTTGTGGTGTTTACATTGGCCCAGGCAGTGCAACCCAGTTTGCCGAGGTTGTCAATCCTAAGGATTGTACCTACTTTAGTTCTTGGTCTCCCCAGAACTTTCTGGAAAAAAATAGCAGTGAGCAAAAACTGGGGAATCTGAAACTGATAACTAATAGAGCTAACTCTTTGCTTCTTGCTTGTCATGTCTCACACTTAAAGAGGCAGGTGGATGTTTCTCTCAGCAGAACGTCCACTTTTTGGGGCACCTTTTTGAAGGAATGTGAGGGGCAAGAGGGAAAATTGGAAGAAAGAATATGCATTTAAAGAAGTTATCAGAGTGATTATCCTTAAGTTCTAAATCTTTTATTTATTTATTTTTTGTGTGCATTTGCTTTCATAAATGGTTATTGTTACTCCTACTGTTCTAGTCTTTACCATATTAGCTTTTAACTCTATCTTTAAGTTTGTGGCCATCTTTCTACATGTCAATTTCTCTTAGTCCTAAAAACATAAGTTGGCGCAGAAGTGGTCTCTATTCTTTCTGTCCTTTCACTGTATTAGCTTTCTTTATAAAGTACAATTTACATGGAAATTCACATTACCAGATGCAAGATTTTATTAGAGTACTTGTAGAATTTTAGTCAATATATGTGTATGGCAAAGAATGTTGATTCAATTATATATAATATATTTGAAAATTTAAAGGAATGGTTGTCAGGGGTCAAATGGGATTATTGGAGGAAGAACAGAAGAAATTCTTGGAGCAGCAGTTCCGTCAGGATGTTGATGTCACCATGGGCAAAAGTTCTAGAGATGTGACAGATAGAGACAGAAATCACACCAATGATTCTGCAGGGCAGCCCCAATTTATCTCCTGTTGCCAAGGAAATGGAAACACATCTTGTTGCCAGAGTCCATCTTCTGAAAAGACCGAGTATCGAGATTCTAGTGAGAGGGCAAGAAAGGTGACAGCTGAAGGGAAGAGCAACAAGAAACTATTGCGGATAAACAGTGGCAAAGGTTTCTGCTCACGCAAAGTTTGTACCATGCCAACATGGTTAGAGAGCTGGGAGCGTGAAGATACTTACGCAGCTCTTGCTGTTGTTTGTGCTGCTGTGTCGGTTGTGGTTGCTTATAGTTGCATCAGACAGTTAAGATGAAGTGTTGGAATTTTTCTAATTCTTGTGGGTATGTCATCCATTAATGACCGTGAGACTAGGTCATTTGTTATTATAGATGAAGCGAAAGAGGTTGATGGAACTGGAAAACATGGCTTGTAGACAACTTCCTAAGTTCACCGCAAAAGGCTTGATGGGATTAGTTGATGGTTGTTGCTGCTGCAGTCAGAAATCCTACCTGTATATTTGCATGCTCTGAAGCCCTATATGCGTATCCTTGTTTTTGTTAATATGGCTGCTATCATATTCCTCTCTGAATTGGCCAGATATGTCTTTTTTTGATGTATTAAGAATTAGGCATGAATGGGGTTGGGAGGTTTGTGATTACTTGTGTTTACTGTGAGCTTTAT
Organism: Lumnitzera littorea; assembly: GCA_024138015.1. Taxonomy (NCBI): domain Eukaryota; kingdom Viridiplantae; phylum Streptophyta; class Magnoliopsida; order Myrtales; family Combretaceae; genus Lumnitzera; species Lumnitzera littorea. The sequence continues at coordinate 123,769,141 of JAMXBB010000001.1, read as the reverse complement.
CTTGTCTCTGTAACTACTAATACTATTTTGGAGGAAATGAAGCTTGTCTTTGTAGCTAAAGCATGGAAGCTTTTGCCTCCTTGTTATCATAGAGGAGATCCTCTCACTCATCATACTTCCCCTATACATTTCGGAGAAGCTCAAGTTGTGAAGTTTATAACCAATAGAGTCGAGTCCTTAGGTAATCCTAAAGAATCTTAACCACTAAATAAAAAGATTAGCAGACTTTTATGGAGGTGTAGTAGTGAGTCGCTCTACAAGCAAAACAAATGTTTATAAGCTCCAAACTGGAGTCTGGACCAAGAAGCATAAACTGGGAGATTAATAGAGGAAATAAGCCTCAATGAATACTAAAATGATACGATAGAGAGCTTGATCTAAAATTTAAAAGTCTGAGCAAAATTTGAGCTTGGTTTAGCTTGATGGAGCTTAGAATTTGAAGCTTGAGTTTTGCTTAGGGTAGTTTTGAATAAGTTTGAATTTGGTTCGGTTAAGTTTGTTTAGGTTTGATTTATTTTAGTTTTTAATTAAGATAATATTAATATTAACTTATTTTGGTCTGAAGAGGTTTTACTGTTCTGTTCTTATTTTTAACTTGATGGATTTTATCATTTATTTATATTATTTTAAATCTTAATTATTAAATTTACTGTTTGTTCCATTGATGAGATTTAAATAAATGTAAAATAAGAACAAGATAGAGGATGCTATCGGTCTTTTAAAAAAATAAAGATAGAATCATATTAATTAAGATGATATTAATATTTAACCTCGACTCAAGTTTAATTAATATTAAACTTAAGTGGAGCTAAGAGTTTGGTTTGACTGTTACAGTAGAGATTTAACTCATTTACACGAGTTGTCCAACCAACTTAGTCGCGCATCTTCGACTTCTGTCGGACGATAAGACCTTATGACCGAGATACTATATTGAATGACAACTAAAGACTAGTCACTGGAATGGACTCCATCGCACGGATTCTTAGAATGAAGAACTCCATGTAGAGGTCCTTATCCAATGCAGTTGGGTCTTTTACTTTTTTTATTTTTTTTATTTTGGGTCATTCATCAAGGACTTCCTTTGCATGGTCTCTATAGCATTACTATTATTATTATTATTAAGTGTTGATTTTGTTAAAAATTTATATTGTGATTTTTGTAAATAATATAAATAAATGTTAAGGATCTTTATTTAAGAATTTTACGAATAAAGTAAAGAGATCTTTAGAGCATCCTTCTTTATGAGATTTTGTTTAAAATTTCTAGATGCCATGTCAATAATTTAAAGGATTTTTTTACTTTATTCATATATTTCTTTATAAAAATATTTAACATTTATTTATATTATTTATTAGACCCATAATACATAAATTTAAACTAACATAACACTAAAAAAAAAAAAAACAATAATAATGAAATTTACTTTTTAAGGTCCTTAACCAAAGACTCTAATTTGATCAATAATCACTCTCCATTCGTCAAGAATTTTAATAAGAGGGTTCTAAACATTGGTTTTTATGTTAAGAACCTTAGATGGAGATGCATTTAGAGAAAAGGATGCTTAAGTTGACGTGGCATTTCGGAATAGTAAATGAAGTCCTAACGGGTATAGATACTCTAAGTGGGTTACTTTTCTCACCATTGAGCTCTTTCAAGTTAAACTGAATGAATCATGATATTCGACTTCTTAGTGGCGACATCATGGTGGTCAAATGTGTTTGGCTTATGACTGTAAATTGTACATTTCCAAAGACGTTTAAATGCAAAGATGCATATTCTTTTTGAGATTCTTGATGGAGGAGGAGAGGATTTTAGCCTTTTTGGGGTTATTGGCTATGGATGTCAAAAAGTAACGTTTTATTTATTTATTTTTTATTGTTTTTAGTGTTATATTGGTTTAAATTTGTATATTGTGGGTATCATAAATAATATAAATAAATATTAAATACCTTTGTTTACAATCTTATGAATAAAATGGAGAGATTTGTAGGAAAAATTATTGATGTGATATATAAGGATTATAAATGGGATCCTTATGAAAAGGGATGTTTCAAAGAGTGTTATGCTAGAAATGATCAAACTTAGTAAAACATTCTTAAATTAGATTAAAATTCTTAATAACCTTAATGCATTTTATTTTATTTTTATGAAAGTAGATTGTTGAGAAAAGCCATAATAGCTATCTCAAAGTTCAACTTTCTAAGTTTATGCAAATGCTTGGCTAAATTAAACATTCTTAGTTTTAACATTCATAATTTTTTCCTCTTAAATTTCATGTGGTACTAAAGAGGATCAAACTTATTATACCATGGTCAATTTACAAAATAAAGCTATTATTAGATAATACTCTTTGGTGGCATTTGGTTGTGTAATTATTGTGGCATTGGATTGGAAAAAAAATTTTGTTCTATGTTTAATTAGTAACTAGATAAAAAATTAGGCTAATAGACTGAACAAAAGGCTTAAATTTTATCCTATTTATATTATGGTATAAAAATGAAATTTACTAAAAAAAAATAAAAATATCTTATATTCTCAAAAATATCATTCTTTGTTATAATATTGAGTTAATTTAACATTATTTTTATTAAATATTATAAAAAATTATTTATTTTATAATACAAATAATTAATTTTTTAATATAAANAAAAAAAAATAAAAATATCTTATATTCTCAAAAATATCATTCTTTGTTATAATATTGAGTTAATTTAACATTATTTTTATTAAATATTATAAAAAATTATTTATTTTATAATACAAATAATTAATTTTTTAATAGTTAGCAAATCTATGGTTTTTATTTAATATTATATATAATTTGTTTATTTATATTTCAACTAACATACAAATTTATAAATGTCAAAATATAATAATGAGTTTAGTATTTATGTATACTAAATAAGGAATAGCACAAAATTTTATTTTCAATATTGTATAAAATAAACATAGTATAATAAGTTTATACTGCTTAATCCTCTTAATACTTATTTTATCTAGTTCTCTTTATTTTATCCAATCCTTATAACTAAATGCTATTTTCTTATGATATAAAATGGATTTTTAGCATAGAATAAGTTCTTTCAACTTTATAAAAAATTAATATTTCTATTTAATTATCACCTGGTCACCACCATTCATTGGCATCACTTCCTCATCATTACTACATTATTCTTACTGCCCTCATCATTACAATCACCATCACCACCAATACGATACTAGCACTTACTACCGCTAGCAATACTATAATATTATCACCATGCATTACTTTCTCTCGTACCAACACTATTGCACCATCACCACAACATGAAAAACCTCATATACCATTGTTATCACCACCACTCTTGCTATTATTATGCTATCATAACTAAAATTGCTGTTGCAACTTCACCACTATTATTGTGGCAACTTCAACATCTCTATGCTAATGCAACCTTTGCCATTGTGACATTACTGATGCATTCACTGCATTACGGCTCTCATCATGACTCCTCCTTTTATAACTACCACCTTATTATCAGCATTATCAATCCTAATGGGCCAACATATTACGGGTTTCTCAAACCAACCCCCCTGATTACATAAAATATAAGGTTTTTAACTCCTATACCAAATCTCTTCTTTACAAGGTTTCGAGATTCTTAAAATCTATAGGGTTTTTCCTTTTATAACTAAAATTTACTTATAAAATTATCATAGACTTGATACCAAACCACCCCACTCTAATTATATAAAATATTTTATTTTACTTTTAATTTGAAGTTGATATTGTTTTCTTATAGGAATTTTATAAACAAATGTCATATGCTTAGAAGATTAAATAGGTCCTTCGAAGTAAAGAAAAAAAATAGAATGAAAAGGTCGATAAACTAAATGCAGTAGTTGGCGTGAAATTGCTCGGAGGAAATGACTTACTTGTAAACACGATACGATTTGACCCTTCACTTGATATGACACATAAGTTAATGTTAAGGTCTATCCGCCACCAATCTTGAGTTACTAGGCAATGTAAACCCTACAATTAGCCATTCGAGGTTCCGATCGGTTGAAAGACTCGATCGAATCTAAATTATAAAGTAAAGTTAGAAATATTAGTAAAAATGATCCCGTAAACGTAAATTTAAGAAAATAAGTAGTAAAATAGGAGATTATAAAATTTTCAAATTTTAAACATAATAAGTACTAATTACCGAAAAGGTGAAAAGTGTAATATAATAACTAATAAATTACTAGAGATAGATTATATGTATACTAAAAATTTTAGAATGACCTAAATAATAATTAGGAATGTTCACGTGTACCTCACATGTATTTACGTGTAGATAAAAATACGCGAAATTACCTAAATTGGCCAAAAACTAAGTAAATAATTAAAGAAAATTATAAATTAATTATGGAAAAATCTAAAAAAAATCAAAAGAGGATAAGATGATCCAAATCAGGTCGTGGCATGTCAGGATTTGCAAAATAAAAATCAACCAATTAGAATTAGGCAACACAAAAGCCAAAAATCAAGGAAATTGGGCAAAGTCATGTCTAATTAATGTATAATAATTACTAAAATCGTCTATAAATAGCAAGAAAAATCACAAAGCTCATTTGAATAGTTTAGAAAGTGAGAAAAATAGATAGAGGCGAAAATTGAGAAAATAATTCGAGTTAGAAAAAAAAAAAGAAAAATTGTGCAATTAGGGCCTTTAAAGGGAACCCTCATCAGACGAGCAGCTGGAAGTGGACGGCCATCACCACCACATAGTGGTGGCAGCGCCCAAGCTTGCCGACAAGGCCACGGCGGCCGGCGGTGGCCGGAGTCACCCAAATCGGTGAGTTCGATTTCCAGCCCAATTCTTGTGTAATTTTGTAAAAATAGTAAATATTATTAGAAAATTATGAATTTTGTTATTATGGAATATTTTTGTATGTAGTTTTTAGAAAAAATATATTTTGATGAAAATATGTCTCGTAATATATGATTCTTAAGAAATCGTGTAAAACCGATCATATTTTGATTTAGAAATAAATGACCTTAGGAGTGTAGTTTCGAGCCCAAAATTTTTGTGTAGATTACTTAGATGATATAGAACAGTGTTATGAAGCCCATTTTCAAAAATTAATTTTCTAAATTTTTAGATAATTTTTAGGCTTTAAAATGAGGCATAAAATGGGTAATTTATGGCTAATAAAGTAAGTAGATGGTTAATTACTGATTTAGTGAATAAACACATGTTTTAGGATGTTGAAATCTGATGGAGTATAATACTTTTAGCAATTAGGGTGTTAAATGTAATTATTAGGTTAATTATGTAGTAAATAAGTAATATGGAAAAATAATACATTTTAAGTTAAGTTTGTAAATTAGGATAATTAGGAGTAAAATCTGATTTGGGATGAATTTAGACATTTTGAAATGATAATTGATGTTTAGAGATGATAATTAAAGTGATAGAAATATTAGAAGTGGATTATATACATAAAAGGTAATAATACCTAATAGGTAATTATTGAAAATATAATAAATAGAAAATATTATAATAAAAATTGATATTTTGATAATAATAAAAATGTACAATAAATTTGATAGGAAACTTGAATTTATGTAATTATATGAAAAATGTAAAAATTTCTCACATTAGGATTGAATTCGATATACTAATATGGATTTAAGTGTACCGGGTAAAATAAATACTGATTAGGGGTAATAATGGTATTTAAGAGATCGGGAAGTAATGTGATTAATTTTACATTATGGGTTGAAACGAATTTCTAAGGTTGGAATGTAAAACACTACTTAGAAAATCGAACTAGAACTTAGTTTAAAAATCGATGTGGAAACCGAACTTGAACCTAACCCCAAACCTAGAATAATTGTAAAAGACTTAAGACCTAGATAATTAGGCATATTCAATCCTAAATGAAACATAACAATAAGCGTTATAGGATAAAACGAACCTATAATAGTTATACGAAAAACTGAAATCACGTTTGTGTTATAGGGATGATCGGCGATGGCCTGAGCAAGTTGGACCTCGAGTAGGTGAGCGAGGAGTCGAGGTAAGTTGGGATTAATACGATGCTGTATTTTGGAGGCTTAAGATTATGCTTGGTTATGCTTGTTAGATAGTTGGATGTGTGTATGTGTGTATGTGCTTGATTATGAGTGATGCTATGATTCTGTTTTGTTGCTCAAGTACGTATTGTATGAGTTGTATGAAATGATTGATCACCTTAAACTGTACTTAATCAAATATATGACCAGTAATCATAATAGGACATGCATGACAACCCGTTAGGGGAACTTAGGACTTTCCGGCCAAATACCGACCCCTTCGAAAGGGATAACGCAGGATTGCATAATGGTCCATTCTTCATCCTTAGCCGAACTAAGTGACAGGAGAGGAGGTCACGGCGAGGGTGAAGTCAGTGATTCGAAGGTAGTCGCTGGAGGAGCGAGGTCTCTATTGCACAAGCCTGAGTTTGGTCGTGAGCTATTGCATTAATAGCAACTCCTCAACCCGGATTAGAGTGGGCGCAATTTCTCTAATCTCACGACGGGCCGGACAACGTCGTGCGATGGCATTTGCTTGCACATGCATTGCACTTAATAAGTTGAAAACCTTGTTGTGTATTTGATGTAGTTTTAAGTCTTCCATCCTAACTTACTGAGCTGTGGTTGCTTACATCCTTATAGACGTAGTGCAGGTGCTAGCTAAGAAGCGGCAAACAACTACTCTGAAGCTAGCAACTGTTGGATCCTGGGGAGTGAGGAAAAACATCGAAGAATGAACATATATTTTTAAGGTTTAAGCTTTTACTTTAGAATTTTTCATTTCTGAATAATGTAATAACTCGGAAATATATTATAGAGAAATATTGTAAACTTTAATTGCAATAACTGAATTATAGTGAATATATATATTTCCTCACTTTTTTAGATAAATGCTTTATTTAAATTACAAACTGTTTACTTCAAAGCGGGTTAGTCGTGGACGCCTTATGTAGATCAGGTCTAAGATAGCAGTTATAAAGCTAACTTCTATTTTAGGATGGTTTACACGGTGGGGCTGTTACGACTCTGCCACTTCGGGGCGTGACAAGCAAGACTAGATAAAAGTGTATTAAAAATGGACTTAGAGAGGGTTGTTTCATAAGAACAAGTATATTCAATATCTATAATGAATGTAAGATAATTCTGGCTACAAGGAGAAGAAACTATTTATAGTAAGTCCCTAGAGCAACATTATAAATAAAGAAATTACAAAAAGGCATACATAAAAAGGGATTCCTAAAATATACAAAAAAGGGTAAATAGGACAAATGACAAAAAGATAAAATAGTACAGTATTAAGTGAAAAGGATAGGTGGCAACTCGTCAATGGTCCTGTACTAAGGAATATTTATGTGCAATAGTTGTGACGTGGCAGCACCAAGTTGTTGAGACGAGTATGGAATACCATAAGTATTAGTGGTAGGTTGAAAGAGAAGTATTGGGTGAGCAGGACCTTATGTCTCAACACTTAGCAAAAAACTTTTGACAACCGAAGGTTCGAGTAGGACTTAGTGTATAAGGCTCGAGTCCTTATCACTCGGCAAAAAGTTCTTAGCAAGGGAGAAATTGGTATCGGTACAAGGGTCATAGTAGAGTAGGGTGTACCCACTTAGAGCTCTCAACAAGTTTAGCCATTATTCTATTGTGTATTATTTCTTGTTTTTAGTAGGCTGATGAGAGAGAATTCTTCAGGTAAGTGACTAAAGGCTTCGAAGGTGTGCATAGGTGAGAAGACTAGTGGTCAACAATCTATCAAATGCTTAATATACTTACTAATCTTTTTAATTAAAAAAAATAAAGTCAAGGAAATAAATTGTCATTTCTTATTAGATTGGGTTCCCTATTGGGTTTTTTCGTAATTCAAAAACTCAACTATATATCTTATACCGTTTTTAATCATATATCAAAACTTGACCCTAAACTTATAGGATTTTATAGGGTTTTTATTGAATTGAGTGGATTGCATACCTTATAACAATTTGTCTAATTGCATCCCTAACTATGACCATAATGATATCATTATAGGCGTAAGGAGTTAGCGATGATGGTGATAAAGTAGTGCTTGTGGTAAACAGTGGCATTTGTGGTGGTGGTAGTAATGAGGACGGTGGTGATAGTGGGAAGACAGAAAAATTTGGCCAAATGAACATAGGGAATCTCTATTCAATTGTTGCAATAGCTTGTTCATTGTTAATGGTGCATTTCAACAGTATTTTACTTCATGATGCAAATGACAAAACTTCCCTACTATAAGTTAACAATGACAAGAAGAATTTATGTACGACACATATGCCCTACCAAATATTAGGGTTAAAAGTGTCCCACATATAAACCCATTTGGTCACTTCGCCTTTGAATTCTCCACTCGCTTAAGTAGCTGACATTTTGCTCTATAAATCACTTACCCTACCTTGCATACATCATTAAAGGTCGAGTTCCATATTAACCTCATTTCTCATACACGAATAGATATATAGATACTAATTACCAACATAAGATATCAAATGGTCTTTAGGGTATGGGTCACTCAACTAAAGTGATCCGATTAAGCAGTAGCCATGCCTTCACTTTCTCGGAATTAATTTAGAGCAGAAACAAATACAAGAATCATTGGTATTAATACGTTATATATTTGTATAAGTATTGATAATATTTAAAATACGCGATAATGATAAGAAAAGGGAATTCATTACACCAATCATAAGGTTCCTTCCTAGTTCAGGTGGCTAAGTATTGATTGATCAAACCAAATTAGATGGATATATTTTGAATCTATATTAGTTTGATGGACCAATCTCCTACTTAAACGGCCACGGAATAAAAAATTTCCCCTTTCTAGTCAAGATTCAGTTAGGTCCATTGAAACATGAGTTTTCTAAATTAATCACATTCACTTGTGTTAATCATTCCCGAACCTACTATTAACCTAGGATCTCATTTGTTAGTTAAAGTTGAGTAATCCAATAAAACTTCCCAAATTCAATATCAAATTAAACCTTAAAAGCATGTTCATATATTACTAATTTTACATATCGTGTATACAATTTGTATACAATTTATATAAATATTTATGAACATTGATTTCTCTCAATGGGTTAAACTAAGTTATATTTTCTCTTTTCCCAACAGTTGTAATACATATAATAGTTGGTAAAAGGAAAAAAGAAATAAAAACAAAATTTCTTAACATAGTTATATATACTTGATGCATAATTGATGAAACAAATGTGCTTCACATCATGTATGGTTAGTAGAACCGTTGAATATATTATTTGACCATTGAGTTGACTATAGAAGTCATTGGAGATTTAAGGTTGAGATAAATTATCTCAAAATGCTATACATTTGATTTTATGTAGTTCTATAATGTTATAAAAATATATTTGCAAAATCAAATATAGATGATCATTATATATATACATATATACATATGCACATAGCTATCTAAACATGTGTTGTATATCTCCAAAAACTGTTACTAATATCACATCACTTATAGTAATTGACATAGATTTATAACAAATATAATATTGACGATGGAAAAGTAGAATATCATTTTTGTTAAATATTATGATATATTGATATCAAACTTAATAGTATTTTATATTAGCATAATTAACACGTATAATATATATAACTATATTTATCTATTTGTGATAATATTTGAATCATTTAATAGTTAAATAAATTTCTAGCTAACTATAAATGCATAGTTAAATCATACCACGTGTACAGATTAAATTATGAACCAGAATGCACTGAATCGAACCAGAAATTAGATTAGAACCATGTTTTAGATTTGAAAAAATTACAAACCAAATTGAACCATTAAAGGTTAAAAAATAACAAAGAATTATGTTTTTGCTTTAGTCATATAACTTATATTTTCACCAACTTAATAACGTGGAAGTTTCTCTTAGATTAGTCATTTTATGCACATGTACTCATCTTAAAATCTCATATTAAATGTGGTCACTTTAGTTCCTAACTTTTGAAACTCCTGGTTATATATTAAAACACTAACATCAAGCCTAATTTTCATTTTTTATTTATCTCTTTTCATTTTTTTAAAACATTTGAGATTTTTGGTTTGAATTGGGAACAGAACTACTCTTTTAAGGTTCAAAAAATTAATGAATTGAACTGTAAATCTAGGTATGGAATAAAAAATAATTGAATCTTAATATTAGGTTTGGTTTGATTTAAAGGGGAGAACGATATCCTATTGAACCACATCTATCTTATATATCGCTCAATGTCTAACTTAGCATATAGTATATATTTGAGAGGAACTTTTTTTTCCCTTTTATTTATGAGAATATTACAAATTTATTTCTTAAACTTTTAAAGTACTATTTCATCTTCTTATAACTTTTGGAAATATATAAATAGCTCCTTATTCATTATTATAGTTTAAAATTTATAGCTATTTGTAACCCTTTTAATCATTGTGATTTTTTTAGTTGTATATTGGTTATTGATATATTTTCAAAAGTCATGTAAGTTTTATGGCCTAGCTTTTTCTTTTTGGTCAAATACTATTACAATAATTACGGAAAAGAGGATAATCGGACTTGTTCCATCCGTTTGTTTATACTTGATTACAAAGGTCTTGATTATTATTTTTCCAAGTTTGCCAATTGTTTAGGTGTGAATTTGTAATCCCCCCATTTCCCCCACACCCCACCCTCCTTTTTTTATTTAATATGTTATTTATTTTATTACCGAGAGTTTTGGCTGAAATCTGACCGCGTTGTAAGTGCAAATAAAGGCAATGATACTTGTACGTTTACACAAACGCTAAAAGAAGAACGAATCCATTTCTTAATCCATATCATGACAATATAATGTTACCGAATGTTACACAATTTGGACAAGAATGCCAGGAACAATCTTTCCTAGTTTGGAGCCTGTACAGGATCAGCAATAAGATTACCATTCTTAAATATAAGACCGAATCTCGTATTGCACGTCGTCATATTGCTGCAAGATTCATAGGACAAGCATTTTTTTGGTATGGTCTATTCATATCTCTAAAACATATTTCATCCAAAAACCAAAGTTCATTTGGTCTAGAACATGTATTGAAGTAGTGAAGAAAGATTTTGACTGCTAAGGATTCCCAAGAAAAATACAAGCAGAATTGGGTTCAGAGCAAATTGCTGGTTCTATGGAGGAGGAGGAGTCTGCCAAGAATGTGAAACCCTTTGATGTTTCTGGTAAGTTTCCTGTCAGTTTTGCCATATGAAGGTAAAGTGATGAGAATCCTAGAAAGTTGTAAAGCATTTGTGTTTCTATTTGTCATCAGAAATGTAGAGGAAACAAATACCATAGAGACATAAAAACTTGATTCTCTATGCAAAAGAAGAACAATTGGGGATGGTATATTAGTGTAGGTTCGCTAATTTATAGCAGCAATTTTGTTAATTGTGAGTATCAACCGAAGCAATATCTATTCGACTGTTGTAATAGCTTGTACATTAATGGTGAATTTCAAAAGTATTTTGCTACATTGCACAAATTATAAAATTTCACAGCTGCAAGTTAACAATCACGAGAATTGCTGCTGAGGAACTTCTATTTCATGTACCAATTCTATGTGCCCAGACAAACTTTACCTTTTCTTGCCAATTGTCAGACATACAACTTTTGGAAGAGGGAGAAACGACCTTGATACATCCTATTTAGGAGATTACTATTCATACCATTAAACTATAATGATCTCAGCACCTAGAAACAACTTCAATAGGAAGAAATTTTTGACATTAGTTGTTACTAGAAGAAATAGATAAGGAGGCTCAAGATGGCTTGTCGCATGATATTGGCATATAATTTAGTTTTAACAACGTTTACACCACAACTGCATGTTCTGATGACTGAAATGGATGGTTTTGTTGTGCAGGAGGAGAGGCAGAAAATGATAATCCAATCGAAAGAGTACGGCTCACTGTTCCAATCACGGATGACCCCACATTGCCGGCCTTGACATTTAGGACATGGGTTCTTGGTCTAGCATCATGTTGTATCCTTTCTTTTGTGAACCAGTTCATTGGTTACCGCCAGAACCAGCTTACTGTCACGTCAGTTTCTGCTCAGATTATTGTTCTTCCGCTTGGAAAACTGATGGCTTCGACACTTCCTAAAAGGGATATCAAAGTCCCATTCACAAATTGGACATTTTCATTAAATCCCGGTCCCTTCAACTTGAAACAGCATGTTTTGATCACCATATTGGCCAACTCGGGTTCCAACTCTGTCTATGGCATGAACATAATAACCTCCGTCAAGGCTTTCTATGGGAGGGGAATTCACATTTTTCCAGCCTTTTTGCTAGCACAAACGACTCAGGTAATCTTAAAAAACTTTATGTTCATGTTACAATGTCTTATCTGAATCGGTTTCATGCATATGGACATCAGATGCTTGGTTATGGATGGGCTGGATTGTTCAGAAAATACCTTGTAGATTCTGCATACATGTGGTTGCCTTGAATCCTTGTTCAAGTGTCTCTTTTCAGGTAATTCTTTTTCCGATTTCACCTCGTTATTTAAACAGTGCAATCTCAATCCTCATATAATACCTCCAAGGGGTTGTGCTAGCAGTTAAGGCTTTAGATATACTCATGATAACTAATATGAGTCTTTTGATTTCAAATCTCGGAGAGTACTTATATAGCACAAGTTATTTTTATCCGATACATGGACTCTAAGCCTCAAGTGTGATTTCATCATTCTATAACTATTGAAATTATCCAATAACTCCTAAGCCATTTTTAGAACCCCATTTTGAGTTTTTACTAATGGTTTGGAATTATTTGCATATTTTTCAAAATGATGGAGTGGTGAAGTCAATAGTTTGATAGTTTAATGTATCGAGCCTAAATTTTTGGTTTCTTTTATTTAATTCGACTTCCCACTTTTAGATTAATGCTAAATCCTAACTTATTCAGTATTAATCCTTGATTAGAGAAATTAAAAAATTTCGGTTTTTTTAAAAAAGAAACTTTTGGAGTCGCCACACAACTGGAGTCGAAAAAAAAAAAGTTGTAATTAATTTGATAAATTGACTACGATTTGGTTATCGATCTTTGATTTCAATTTCAATTTCAATGAAAAACCAGAGGGTTCTGAATTCAGGGATTAACCTATTAAATTATAACGGGATTTTTTGAAATTAGGTTTATTTTTCAAATTATCTTTTTTTTTAAAAAAAAAAATATTTTTAAGAAAAAAACAAAAGAAAATAATAAAAGAACTTAAGTTTCTATAAATTTTAACGTTGCCTTAAAGGTACCTACGTACTCGCTAGTCGGAATCAGACGACTGTAATTGTTTTTAAAAACTTTAGTATGTTGGTCAATTCTAATTTTTCAAAATTGACTGAGTTTACGCTATTACTAATTTAGTTTATTCAAATAAAAATTAAATGAGTCCTAATTCTCAAACTCTTTTATTTTAAAATAAAAATTCTCTGAAAGTCTTATTTTTTTTAAAAGGTTTTTTTTCTTAATCTTTATTCAAAGAAAAACAAATTTCTATATGAAATCCTTAAATAAGACCAAATCCTAAAAAAAAAAAAACAATCCTACCAACCCCTAAACTAATATATATAACTATCTACTGAAATAAATTATTTTCATATAATACACTTATATAAGAATTAATACTAATACTCCTAAACTAACATATTCATATATTATATTATATGAACAAATAGATAATAATGATAAAAAACTAATCTTGATAATTTCTTATCTAATATTTATATTACTACTTATTAAATAAACATTCACTTAAATCAATATAATATATTTAATTTATATTACAAAAAAAACTAATGCTAAAAGAAGTATCTTAAACTAAGATATATATATATATATATAAACTATGTTAAACTACTAGAGTCCTAACAAAATAATAATATAATATAATAATAATAAATAAGAAATAATAAAAAAAACTTGAACCTTATCGCGGAGCTACTATGTGGCAGTGTGTGTGCTGGTTGGTAAAGAATCTGTGTGTGGCTGATCTTTGGAGGTGGCAACTGTGGCTCAGCGTGGGTGGTGGCGTTACTGATCAAAGAACCTTAGCTGCTGCTGGTGGATAGTGAGATCTGGTCGTGATCTACAGCGAAGGACAGAGGCTGTAGCTTAAACGTTGGTTGATGGTCGTGGTGGAGTAGTGTGTTGTGTGCTGTGCAGCTGCGTGGCGGCGTCATTGGCGTGTACTGTGGAAGGCAGTTGTGGTGCGGTTGAAGCGCGGCGTGTATTTCGTCAGTGGATTGCGAACTTGCGGACTGGTCGACGTTGCCAGTGAGAGTGCAGTGTGGACAGCTGTGTCACACGTGTACTGCTTGGACAAGGAGGATGGCCGCCAACGCGTCATGCTTATTGTGGCATGCGATGGACGTGGGTGAAGCGTGTGTGCAGTTTGGTCGTGGAGTGTCCAGCAGTGATTGGAGTGGCGCTTTGTGGAGAGCGGACTGCGGCGTGTTGGCTGTGTTGAATGGTCGCGGGTGCAGGTACGGTGTTGCAGTGGATGTGTGTTTGCTGAATTGTTAGATTTTGTGTGTGCGTGAGCCGTAGTGATTGTCAGCTGTACAACGGCGTGGTTGTCGTTGTTGCATGTGTTAGCTATTCGTTGGGGCGCTGTAGCTTGAACTGCTGGTTGTGAGCTGCTTAGTTTGAAGTAAGAAACCGCTATTTGGACAAGAGTGTGAGCTATTGTTGGTCTCGGTTTGCTGGTGCTCTACTGCAATTCATTGTGGCTGTCATGTGGATGGTCTTAACTGTTGTTTCTACTCGGCTCGGTGGTCACTGTGGCGTGAAGCTCCTGCTGTTACCAAGGTTCGACGTGGAGGACTATGGACGTGCTTGGCTCGGTCTGTGGAGTGAAGGATGTGAAGTGCTGAATTTCGTAAAATGGAGTGTTATTTTGTGAATTTCGGTGGGTCGCCAATTACGAACGTGTAGGACGAAGAATTTTCAATTCTATTTTTGGAGTATGTAATTTTGGTGAGGGTGTGCTTGTTTTTTTTTTTTTTTTTTTAATACCGTGTGATCCTTATTTATAAAACTCAAATTGAATTGTATCGAATCTATAATGATTTATATCCGAACAAATTAGATTCAAAAGATTTGATTAGCACACTTAACACACTTTTTGTAAAAATAAAAAAATAGAAAAATAAAAGATATATAGATGCCTACTAAGATTCGAATAAATAACTTTAACCTAACTTTATATTAATACTCCAATGCTTATTTGTTAAATTATTAGTCTATACCTTAATTTTTCAGTACAATTAAATTATATATAAATCAAATGATTTTCTAAAATTATTTGAACCGGACCAAAACTAAATTATTTGATCATAAAATAATTTATTTCCTTAAAATCTAAAAATTTTTATAATTTTTTCTTTTCTCATTTTTTTTTCATATTTTCATCATTTTTTCAATTTTTATTATTTTATATTTTTTTATTTTTGAGTTAGGACCCTGTTATAAATAAAAAAAATAAAAAAAACTATAACTATTAGGGATAAAAATACACAATGATTCTATCCGTGCTTGACCAATATGCCTTAATGTTATGACAGGGCACTCCATGAATAGGAAAAGCGACCGAAGGGTGGGCTTACGAGACTGCAATTCTTTCTTATCGTGTTTACCAGCAGCTTTGCCAATTACTTAATACCGAGCTATCTTTTCCCTTCAATTTCTGCTCTCTTTGGCTTGTTGGATATGGAAGGACTCAATCACCGCACAACAAATTGGTTCTGGCATCCATGGACTCGGCGTAGGTTCCTTTGGCCTTGATTGGTCCGCGGTTTCCGGTTTCTTGGGCAGTCTCTTAGCATACCACGAATCTGCAATCATGAACTTTCTTATCGGTTTCGGCGTGTTGATGTATGTGATTCTCCCACTTCTATATTGGACTAATGCATATGAAGCTAAGAGATTCCCAGTCTTTTCCCCTCACACTTTTGATGCGGCTGGCCTGGAGTACGATATCACCAGGATTCTCAATGCAAAAGCTTTTGATATCAATGTAGATGCATAAAACAATTACAGCAAGTTGTACCTGAGTGTCTTCTTTGCCATCAGTTATGGGCTAAGTTTTGCAACTCTACCTGCAACTCTGACCCATGTATTTCTCTTTCACGGAAAGTAAGCAAGTTCTTTGGCACTTTTTCCACTTCCATATTTTATTAGGCGATTCTCAAATATAACGCAGCAAGCCACTAAAACTACAAAAAAGGAAATATTAGCCGAAAAATAAATAGGGAGGTGAAGGCACGTTTTAGAAGTTTAAGAGAACTATTTATCCCCAAACATTAAATTATGGGAGCATGTTTTCCTTTTTCCTTGATTATTCTATTCTATCAAGCTAATCATTTTCTTCCTGGTGCCTAATAATCTTCCAGGAGCATTTGGCAGTCCGTGAAGAGTACAATAGGAAAGGTGCAAGACCAATATGATGTGCACACTAGAATGATGAAGAAGCACTATAAAGGTGTTCCAGAGTGGTGGTTCCACATTATCTTGGTTCTAATGTTCATTCTTGCCATAGTTGCCTGTGAAGGTTGGAACAACCAGCTTCAACTAAGATGGTGGGGTCTTATATTTGCTTGTGCAATAGCTCTTATATTCACTCTGCCCATCAGAATAATAAACGTAACGACGAACATAGTACATTTCTTACCTTAATAAAAAATTATGATCAAGCATTACTCTATTAATCACCATCTACTTCTACTTCAGAAATAGCTTATGAAATATTTTTCAAATACAAAAGTTCAGTATCTTCCCATGAATTAGTGAATTAGGCAGGATTCCCTTGTATAGAATCACAAACAGCATAATAAATTTCATCATAAAGTAAATGTGAACTACTTATATAATACAAAAAAATGTGGGAGAGATAAAAAAGATGCAGGGTCATTTGTCTGCTTGGCTAGTCAAGCATGGGCTAGTTCATAGATCTTTGGATTTCGATTACCAAGGAATAGAGACTTTACAAATAAAGCCCGAGGATTGGCATTCCATTGCTATCGTTTTATATGTATATGGTTACAATTATTTGCGTTCCTAATGTGCTTATGATGTAGTACCTGGCGGATTGATAGCTAGTGTGTATCATCTTACGAGAATACAGTATGGTGTAGATCAACCGAAAGAGATATGCATAAAAGTATTTGCCCCAAGGAGTAATCCTTGAATTCCGTCCGTTTTCTGGGTTTGGAAAAGTGCGGATTTTCAAGAACGGGAATCTTATGATATGTTGGGAATCTGTTATGATAATCATCCACGACTGAAACGTATCTTAATGCCTGAAAGTTGGATAGGATGGCCTTTACGTAAGGATTATATTGCCCCTAATTTTTATGAAATACAAGATGCTCATTGAATAATAAGAAGGGAAACGAATCTCCATTTTTATAACTCCAGATATTCAAAAAGTGTTTGTATGTTCTCTTCGAAATCAAACAGAGTAAGAGTATTTGAAGTTTCGGTCGTAGTATGGGATGTGCTAAATAAAATAAACAAAAACAATACAATTAGAGATTCATTGAGATTCTCAAATTTTGAGAATAGAATACTTATTTATTTTTCTTTTTTTGGATGGGCTGAGACAAAGCTAATAGGATGAATTAAAAGAGTTTCGCATTATGGAACTTTGTACCGCGCACATATCTTATACACATTCTATAGGGTCATGTAGGAAAGAATGAATAAATAGAATATGAAAAAAAGAAAATAACAAGAAATGAAAGGAGATCGGATTCTATTTGTACTCTATCTAAGATCAATCTTTGTTATTCCCATCCTTTAACTTCTTGAGACGAGACCTTTGGTTAGGTCTTTCAACCAACAAACAACCAGCTAATCAAACCTTTCAATTATGTATTTGAAACATGTTATGAAATATTAACATTCTTTTTGAATGAGAAGAGACACGGTATAAACAAAAAAAAAAAAGGAGAGATCAAATATTTATTTATTTTAGATATAATATACTCTTTCGACAATTTTGATCTACTCTTTCATTTTCTATATTCTTTGGATAATTTTTTTTCAGTGATAAAATAAAGAAATATCTTTCCAGATACCTAGATGGACAAGTATATATAATGATCCATACTATTAATGAAGTGGATTCACATAAATTAATTTGTATGAATAGATCAATTAATCATGTGACCATTGTGTAGGCTTCGAGTGTAGTGGGGTAACAACTGCTCGGAGTTGATTAAGCCACCCCATTTAAGCTGTAATGTGACCAATGAAGGTGTTTTCTAAAAACAAGTGAGGTCATAAAGTTTAAGGACCTTTTAGAATCCACCTTAAATTGTATATATTCCCCTTCAAGCTTGAGTTAATATACTACTCTTAAGAATTACAACCCTACTAATTGTTCAAGAGTTTTAATATAATCAAGTTTTTGAAAATAACAATAGGGTTGCAACCTAAGGAAGTAATGTATTAACCTAAAAGATCCTAATATTTGCATATTTTTACGTACTTTCTTTTATTTCATTGATGATTGATTCTTGTCCATAAAATATGTAGACCTAAGAATGGCAGATAACTAAGCAAACAATCGAGGGAATGATAGTCTACAGGACATGTCCAGGATTTGTGAGCAGTTGCTGAAAGATGAGATCGCCTACTTGAAAGAAAAGCTCGAGCATTATGAAGCTCATAACTGGGCCTTAAGGTCCCTTATGGCATAGGTTATTAGGGAAATCTATGAAATGATAGAGGGCTTTAAGACTTGTCTATAAGACTTAATTTATGATTTTTTCCAGTTTATATTTAGAGAGACTCTAGAATAAATGTCAAGTTCCAGAATAAATATTAGGTTCTATGCCTTTATTTTTTTGTATTCTAATCGTTCACAATGATAAAAGTTCTATTTAATTTATCATTTTTTTTTATTATTTAGCATTCCCTTCTTTGTATAGTACTTGTCCAACTATTATTTCTTCTCATTTAAGGAAATGTAAATAAAATCCATAGACTTGTAAACTAGAACTCTAAAAATCACCATCCTTATTTGTAAATTATTTTCTGTAAAACAAAACTTTATCTTTCTCTCTCTCTCAAAAAACAAAAAAAGAAGAAGAAGAAGAAGAAGAAGAAGAAGAAAAAGAAAAAAGAAACAAAATTTGAAAAGATGAAAATAAAAAGAAAAGTTGCTGATGGCTATGAATCCTTATGGGCTCAAGGAGCTAACTTAAGCCAAGCCTTTGGTCTATTCAAGCAGCCAACCCAAACAATTGGTTTCCAAACCACACAAGGCCCTTCGACCTATTAAAGAAGCCAACAATAGCCCTTTAACCCATTCAACCCAAACACTAGCCCTGTGGCCCATTTAATCTAAATACTAACCTTGGGTTCATTCAAACAACCTACCTAAACACAAGCCACTTAGTCCATTAAGGCAGCCAATTTGAATAAACAACGACCCATTGAAGCAGCTGACCCAAACATAATCTTCAACCCATAAAGATAGCCAAGCCAAAACCCTTGGTCTATTTCGAAAGCTAAGCCCAATCATAAACCAAGCGAAAACATAAAGTCAAATACTAAGGTATGATTTGAGAAACTGGAGGGTAAAGCCAATCTTCACCACAGGCAAATAAAAAATAGACTCCTCCTTAAGAAATCGGCAACTCGCTTTTAAAAGGTTTAGGATGAAAAGAGGCAAACTATATCCTATACACTAACTCTTAAAACACTTTGAGAGTTGAGTGACTTAATGATAAGGATATTTTGGACTCATTCCTTTAAGGAGGTCCACTTTGAATGTGATACAAGATTAAAATGAAGTTAGTTATTCATTTTCAAATCCTAAACACAACTATTTTTTATTAATCCCATTAGACTTATTTGGAGAATTTTTAAATTTAAACTCTGTCAAGAACCACCCTATAATGAGGCAATTCTGTGGTTAAGGTCATTGATGAGGAGAGAATGATAAAATTGGTTTGTACTTACTTTAGTAATGTTAAATTCATAGGCAACTTTTATTTCTAATAAATTAATTTTTCTTTGAAATGAAGAAGAGTCGACACCCTTCAAACATCTCAAGCTTATACATACCTCACCTAAGCCCATACATTAGAAATCCATGGATTCAAGGACATGAATTACTTAAAAGGCAAAAACTCAACAATGGAGACAAACATTCTTAGGCTCAAAAGAAAAGAAAGAATAATAAGAGATGGTGGGGCATAGTAATAATAATAAAAAATGAAAAGAGAAGAAGGAGAAAAGGGGCTGAAAAATTAGGCCTAAGTATAAGATAAAAGTCCTAAAGGATGTATCACATCCCAATAGAGGTAGCTAAATCAAATCAAGAGGTTGGGAGTCAAAGCCCAAATAGCCCCCAAAACATAAGGTCCTAAATCACATTCTAAAGCCTAGAGACTTAAAATCTCTATATTTGCTCTGAAGTTTCTCTTACTTATGCTAAATCACACAAGACCTTCCTACTCGCAATACCACCCTTAGCAATAAAAGCTCTTCCGATCTTAAAAGAAGATAATCTATGTTTAATAAAAATTATTTTTGAAACTAGGGCAAGCATATTTCTAATTTCTCTCTAAGGCTCTTGACTTATACACTCGTGATAAATAAAAGTATTTATTTCAAAATAGGCCTTCTCATTATTCCTTTTTGAAACCTTTGGACCAAAAGTTTAAATTCATAATATTGAACCAAAAAAGACCTAATGGATTGATCAAAGCATATTACTTGCAAAATGGACTAAAGTTTTGGGGTTGTAGTCAAGAATGAAATCTAGACCAAGAGTTAGCAAGGAAGTACTCTTTGAATAAATTAATCATGAGTTCCCTTTTTCCTTAGTGTAAGCCCTAAATATAAGCCATATAACTATAGGGTCGAACTTAGTATACAAAGTTTAAGGTGATCTACTAAAAGATTCAATCGAGCCTAAATTATAAAATAAAGTTATAAATATTAGTAAAAGTGACCTTGTAAGTTTGAATTTAAGAAACTAAGTAATAAAATGATAGAATATAAAATTTTCAAATTTTAAGTATATTATTCGTTATTTATCGCAAATGCATAAAATACATTCCAATAACTAATGAATCATTCGAGATAAATTACATACATACTAAAAATCATAGAATGAATTAAATAATATTTAGGAGTATTTACTTATACTCCACATGTATTTATGCATTGGTAGAAATACGCAAAATTATCTAAATTGTCCAAAATTTGCTAAATAATTAAAGAAAATTATAAAAAATTAAAGAAAAATCAGAAAAAAAATTCAAAGAAGTGTGGAAGAATCCAAATTTAGGTTGTAATAGCTGGGGGATGAAGAAAAAAAATTGGCCAATAAAATTCAAACACTTGTAAAGGCAAAATAGAAGGAGATAAGACAATTGTTTTATTTAATTAATGCATTAAAATTACTTTAGAGCTCTATAAATATCAAAATTTTTACAGAGGCTCATTTGATTAGTTTGAAACCTTAGAAAAATAGAGAGGGTTGAAATTGAGATGAAATTAGGGTTTTATAAAAATAGCAAAAATTCTATGCATTAGGAGTAATTAGGTCGAACCTACACACCACCACCTGGTACCAAACTACTACCACCACCCGGTACCAAACTACTACCACCACCCCACTCTAAAACCCATGCTTGGATCGATTGACAACCCCTAGACTAGTTTTAGTAGCTAGAAGCACAAGAATCGAGTGAGTCCCAAACTTAGTTTGATTTTGAAAAATTTATTAAAATCATTAATTTTGTTAAGAAAATTATAAATTTTGTTATTCTGATGTTTTATTATATGTAGATTTAGAGAAAAATAGTGATTAAGTTTATTTATATCTGTAAATATAGGGTGTTTAAGAAACCAAGCAAAACCGAATATGTTTAGAATTAAAAATAAATAAGCTTAAGAGTGTATTTTTGAGCTCAATTTTTTTCTATAAACTATCCAAGTGATATAAAACAGTATCACGAAGCCCTTTTTCAAAAATTAATTTTTGAAAAATTTAAGTAACTTTTTAGCCCAAAAATGATGAGAAAAATGAGTAATTTTGGACTAATTAAATAATTAAATGACTAATTACTGATTTAGAGGGTAATTAGATATTTAGGGATATTAATTTCTAATGTGGTAACATAATTATAGCACTTAAAGTATTAAATGCAATTAACATGGGAATTATGTAATAAATATGGATTAATTGATAATATGTATAATTGGAATTATGATAATTATAAAATATTGGGTTAAATTGGAAAATATAATGATAATATTAATATGTATTAAATCTTGTATAAAACTTAATTTTAGATAATTATATGAAAAATGTAAAATTTTCTTACATTGGGAGTAAACCTAGTATACTAATCGGGATTAGAGTGTATTGAGTGAGTTAGAATATTGCATTAAGACCTAGTATGATATTATGATACTTGAGCTTAATGTGATTAATTTTATATCAGAGTTTGAAACGTATTTTAGGATTTACTCTTAGTTGGAACTAATTTAGAGCTTAAACTGGAATTAGATTCAAAAACCGAACCTCGAACTAACGTAAAATGAATCATTAGTAAATAATAGGTATATAAGGAGAATTAAGTTAAATCAAAACCTAAAATATGTATCATTAAAGTATAAATACTAAAAGCGTATTTATATTATAGGATACAAGGAAGCGAGTCAACCTACAATTGATTGAGCGAATGACCAAGGATTTTAGGTAAGTTAGATTTAATATTTTATCGTATTTGGAGTATTATTGTGATTATAAGTAGTTTTATACTTGTGCTTATGTATCTAATTTCGTGTTGAAATCTGTATTATGATTAATGATTATTATGAGTGAATTGGTATAGAATTGTTTGAACACCTTAAATCGAACCTAATACCCTAATTTGTCATGTATTGCAACCTATTAGGAGATCATTAGGATTTTGTAACCAAACATTGATACCTTTGGAAAAGATGGCATTGAATAGCATAATGGTCTTTTCCTCATCCTTAGCAGAACTACGTGATAAGAGAGGAGGTTGCGGTGAAGATGAGAGCATTAGTTCGAACGATAGTCTTAGGGGGAGCGGTGTCTCCATTGCACAAACCTAGGTTTGGTTATGAGCTGTTACATTAACGGAAATTCCTCGAACCAGATTGGAGCAAGTGAAATTATTCTGATTTCACAACGAACTGGACCATGTTGTGTGATGTCACTTGCTTATTGCATTGCATATAATTAATTGTTTGATAATCCTGTTTGTGTTTGTATACTTTCATAAGTCTCTAATTCAACTTATTGAGCTGTAGTTGCTCATACTCATATAGACTTTTTTACAGGTCTTGACTTCTGATTTGCGATGCCGCGATAAAATTACCTAGAGGTTGGATTTCTTTTGAAGCTATAGGGAGTGAGGATAAACTGGCCCGATGATTAAGTTTTTGTTTAAGGTCTTGCTAATATCTTTAGGACGAAGACCTGACATATGATATGTAAATTAGCTAACTATTGTATTATGTAGAATCTCTTGGGAATTTTATGATAAGGAATGTAATTATATATATATGGCTTAAGGATTTAATCTTTTTTGTAAATTTTAGCAAAAATCTTAATTTAATTGTTTATTTCAAAGTAAGGAGTCATTGATACTTTGTGCAGATCGTATTTATGATAGGCATTGTAAGACCAGTTACTGTCATAGTTTGGTTTACATGATGAGACTGATGCGATTCTACGACTTCGAGGTGTAACACCTAGGAAAGGAATTTTTAAAATCACTAAGCCTTACGAGGGAGCCTAACATCAAGGTTAAGGGCATTTAAGAACCCTACATGGTTACTAAAGAAAGGGGTGGTTACAACATTTACTTCTTAAATAAGAAATTATATCTGTTAGCAAGCTTTAAAAAAAAAAAGTAATGAAAAAAAAGATCAAAAATAAAAAGAGAGGAAAAAGACAAAAGAAAGAGAAGAAAGTAAAGGCTTATCATAAGATTTTTCAAATTCATGTTGGCTCGAGTAGCCAAGCTTTTAATTCACGCCATCAGTTTCCTTTTCAATATGGTTGCACTTTTTAAATTGACCATAATATTTTAGATCTTTCTTCCTTAATGCAATTTTTAATGTCTATTAACTCTTTTTCAAATCAAGGGGCCTATTCCTAATGCCTTTTTCATAAATGGTTTTTCAATAATTTCCCTGTAATTATTTTTTCCAAGTCAAGAAGTTTTTTAAACTGGTTGCTTTCCTTACTTTACTTCTTCAATCCTCTATCGACTTTTCTTAGGGTTTAAGACAACTTTTAGAGCGTTGTCTCCTCTTTTAATTCATTTTTAAGGATCCAGCCATTCTTTAAGGCGCTATCTCATCTTTCATTTTTGAGATTCTAGCCAACTTTTAAAGTGCTACCCCATCTTTTGTTGATTTCCTTTAAGGTTTGTAGCAAAACCCTATGACACTTCTCTTCATCAATTTGTTGTAGCAAGCCCTTAGGGTACTTCACTTCACTAATTTCCCTTTTAGTGAGCCCGTTGAGTGCTTCCCCTTCATCAATTTTTCTATAGCCCATAAGGCACTTCCTCTTCGCCAATTTCTCTCTAACAAGCCCTTAGGATGCTTTTCTTTACTAAATTTCTCTTTTATCAAGCCCATAGGGTGCTTCACTTCACTAAGTCTTATAACGAGCCTATAGGGCACTTCTTTTCACCAATATTCTTTAGCCAGTCTTTAAGGCGCTGTCCTATCTTTCATTTTCAGGGATCTCGCTAGCCTTTAGGGTGTCGTCCCGTCTTTCTTTTTAAGGTGTTAGCTAGCTTTCAAAGCATTACCTTCGCTTTTGTCAATTCCCCTTAGGGTTCAAGCCAGCTATTAAAGAGCTGACCCACTCTTTTAATTCGTTTTTAGGGATCTAATTAGCCTTTAAGGCACTGTACTATGTTTCTTTAGAGTTTAAGCCAACTTTTAGAGCGCTATCTACTCTTCTATTCTTTTCAAGGTTACTGCCAGCCTATAAAGGCATTTCCCTTCACTAATATTCTTTAGCAAGCCCATAGGGTGCTTCTTTTTATCATTGATTTCTCTTAGCGAGCCCTTAGGGTGCTTCCTTTCATCATTAATTTTTCTTAGGCGAGCCCATAGGGCACTTCTCTTCACCAAATTCTTAACAAATTCGTAGAGCGCTTCTCCTTACCAAGTTCTTAGTGAGCCTATAGGGTGCTTCTCTTCATCGATCCTTTTAGCAAGCCTGTAGGGTACTTCCCTTTACTAATTTCTCTCAAGTGAGCCTATAGGGCGCTTTTCTTCACTAAGTTATTAGTGAGCCCATTGGACGCTTCACTTTGTTAAGCTTACAGTGCATTTTCTTTTACCATTTTTCTCTCGAGCAAGCCCATAGGGCGCTTTTTCAATTCTAAATTAGGATTACTAGTTCTCGAGAGACGTTCTTACTTAAGTTAGTCAGCTCAAAGGAGGATTATTAGGTTTCAATTAAGAGTTTTAGTCAGCTTAAGGAGCACTTTGCCCATTTCACCTAGGATGGTCAGCTCAAAAGAGTACTTCTAGGTTTTTCTCGAATCGATTCCAAATTTAGGGTTACCAGTTCCTTAGAGACACTTCGCCTAAGTTACTGAGCTCAAAAGAACATGAGTAGGTCCTTTAGATTGGTTTCAATTTAGGGTTATTAGTCTCCCGGAGATGCTCCCGTCTAGGTTGTCAGCTTAAAAGAGCACAATTAGGTTTTCTAAATCGATTCTAAATTAAGGTTGCTAGTCTCCTAAAGATGCTCTTGCCTAAGTTAATGAGCTTAAAAGAGTACGATCAGGTTTTCTAAATCGATTCCAATTAAGGGTCGCTAGACACTTCCGCCTAGGTTAATGAACCTAGAAGGGTATGACCGGTTTTTTCAGATTGATTCTAATTTAGGGTTATTGGTCCCCTAGAGACGTTCCTACCTAAGTTAGTAAGATCCAAAGAGTATGACTAAGTTTTTCAAATCAATTCTAGTTTAGGGCTACTAATCTCCTAGAGATGCTCTCGTCTAGGTTAGTGAGCTTAGAAAGGCATGATCGAGTTCCCTAAATCGATTCTAGCTTAGGGTTGCTAGTCCGTTAGAGATACTCTTACTTAGGTTAGTGAGCTCAGAAGAGTACGATCAGGTTTTTCAAATCGATTCTAACTTAGGGTCTTAGCTAGCTTAAAGAGTACTTACTCGTTTACCTTTGTTCATCAGCTCATAAGGGCACAACCAAGCATCAATTCCTCTTTTAGTCCTTTAAACAGCTCTCAGAATGTCACCCCTCTCTCCACCAAATCCTCAGTGAATTGGGCTTAGGATGGCTAGCTAAATATAGTACTTCTTAAGACAAAATCTACTATTGGGGGTAAAAATAGTGTCTCTTTTGTTTTTATGATAAAGTTTTGTTCAAACTTTACCATAAAGAGGGACGGCTATAGATACCCTATTTTTACCCCGTTTATTTTTTTCAAAATTTTTATGATGGGGTAAAGGGTCCTAATTTAGGAAAAGCCAAAAAATTAGGAATTTGGAAAAATTAAAAAAAAAAAATTTAGGAAAAATGAAAAAAAAAAAAGAAATTTGGAAAAAATACAAGAAATTGAAAATTCACAAAAAATATAGAGGATTTAAGGAAAATAATAATTTTTTTTGAATAGTTTAATAGAGTGGAGTTTTTAATAAGATACGATCGTTAGGCTTGGGTTTAGATTTGAATCTAACTCATCTTGACCTTGTCCAACAAGGCACAAGCTAATTGCGTAACTGTAAAACACTTGAATGTTGCATTAGGTTTGGTTGGAGATTAGGGGTTCGACTCTTATCAAAGGTAGAGAATGCCTTTTGCTTTTATTTTTTCCATACTTCACGCATTACCATATGTCAAGAGATCATTGGGCTATATGTCTGATCATGATACATGGCACTTAATGATTAGTCTTGATAATACATTTTCCTTCCTCCTCCTCTTTCCTTTTCTTTCCCTTCTTTTCTCATCAAAAAACTCACATACAGCAATCTAAGAGGGACTCTCTCTCTTTTTCAGAACACATCCCCACTATATGCACACATACAACCCATTCTCTCTCTCACTTCAACTTCAACCCACACACGCTGATCACACGCGCGCCAACTCCGATTACACATACTGTCCACCGCCTGAACACATCACACGCTTGACCCACCGTTTACGTCCACAACGTCCCACAGCAATTGTAGTAGTAGTTATTGCACAACAAATCATCACCGCACATCTCCACATCTATGCTCCATAGTTCCCTATCACGCATAACTTCTCACTAATCAATATACTGCACAAACAGCAAACTCCGCCCTCTATCAGCCCCCAAATATGTACAGAACCCAAACATCGATCACCCTATCCTCTCTTCATCCACAACCACATCCATGATCAACTACATGCTTCGCTGAAATCATCATCTATGCAGCAGAACACACTACTGCAATCAACACTCACGAACATACACACCGTCTACATCACGCCGTTGCTCCACACATAGACTTCACCTAACACTCCACCACGATAAACCCCACTTGCCGCCCCCTATCAACAACTTGACTGTAATTGCAGTAGCCATTAGTACTCACTGCATTGTCCACAATCGGCCATATAATAGCAAAACACATAATTGCACACTGATGACCCACTTTCTCCTCACACGATCCCACAACAAGACACACGCATAGCAACCACCACCTCCATCACCATCTAATACTGACCACCATCCAAAACCACCTCCAATGGTTATGGCACCATCATCATTTGAACTTTGGTCAATGACTTTCACATGAAAGTCAGGTCCTTTGCTCGAAAAGCCATCTAGAGTTGCCGAGAATAAGCCCTCGTACATCACTCCTTGCCTGTTGCTGTCCAAACCTGGATTCGCACGCTAACCCAAGCCCCTTGAATCTACTCATGTGCCTGATTCCCAAGTCCGACTCTTTCTTTCTTATTTAGCTGTTCTTAGTTATTTTGTATTGTTAATATTTATTTTATTTTTATTTATTGTAAATGTAATTGTAAAAAAAAAACAAAAAAAAAAAGAGAAAAACAGGAAAAAGAAAAAGAAAAAGAAAAAAAGAAGAAAAGAAAAGTAAGAAAAAGAGAAGAAAAAAGAAAAGAAAAGAATAGTTTATTTTTACTTTTGATTAACGTATAATAGAAATAGATAAAATAAAATAAAAAAATAATAAATAAGATAATATAAAAAATAATAATCAAAATAAAAATAAATAAATAGATTAGTGAATGAACAAATCGTCTTATTACTTAGAAAAGCTAATTTTTCAATAAAATAAAAAATAAATTAATCGTTTTCTAAACTAAGGTGTTTTAGAATTTCCAAAAATAAACCCCTAATTAGGACCTTTAGAAAATTTTCCTTAAATAACTCGAATCAGACTAAAACATAAACCTGACCTTTTTTTCAAAAATAAAATAAATCAATACGCTAAAGTTGTCATAAACAAACTACAGAAGTCTAATATTGAATAGTAGGTACGTAAGCATCCGTACATACATGACGACTTAAAATATAAAAAGTTAAAAGTGGTACTCGTTTAAAGTTTAATATGATAGCTTTCGGATTTAAATCTCTAGTTTTGAAAACCATTTTAAAAATTTGGTTTTATTGATAAATTAGTAACTAAGTTATAACAAATCCATTAAATTGGTTATTACTTAACTCTTTTTCCCGACTCTAATTGGGTGACGACTCTAAAATATTTTTAAGGTAAAAAAAAAAATTAGTTTTCTTTGAACCCTAGTTGAGAGTCAATATTAAATGGGTAGGGTTTAATATTGACTTGTTTAAAAAAGAATAATTTATAAAAACCGAGAGAAAAAACCAAGCTCAATAGAGTTTTAAGGAGGTTAAAGCATTGCCAACCGAGGTAAAGACCTTGCTCCAAGAGTATACAAACCTATTTCTTGCTAAGTTGTTGAAAGGCTTATTACCTATTCGAGGCATTGACCACTATATTAATCTTTAGCCCAACACGACTCTTCCAAACTGACCTGCTTACGAGCCCAATCTAGAGCAAGTAGCTGAGCTCAAGAAACAAGTTGATGAGTTGATTAATTGAGGATATGTCAGAGAAAGCATAAACCATTATATTGTGTTAGCTATTTGAGTACCAAGGAAGGATGGCTCTTGGCGGATGTGCATTGACAATTAAGCCATCAACAAAATCACTATTAAGTACAGATGTCTAATACTACGATTAGATGACATGTTGGACAAATTACATGGTGCACGGATCTTCTCAAAGGTAGATTTGAAGAGTAGCTACCACCAGATCCAAAGAAACTAAGAGATGAGTGGAAGATAGTGTTTAAGATGAAGGACGGTCTCTTTAAGTGGATATTAATGCCGTTCAGACTTACGAATGAGTCAAGCACCTTCATGCAACTCCATGTCTTAAGATATTTGATTGGTAAGTGTGTTGTAGTTTGTTTTGATGATATTTTGGTGTATAGTGCTAACCTTTCATCTCATGTCGAGCACTTAAGGTCTATGTTTGATATCCTCCATGTTGTGCAATTTTTCTGTAACCTAAAGAAATGTACCTTCTATCATAATGAGATAGTATTCCTTTGATGTGTTTTATCTGGTGGAGGCATCAAAGGTGATGATGAGATGATCAGAGCTATTCTTAAGTGGCCGATACTGACTAGTACGACTGAAGTAAGGAGTTTTTGTGGTTTAGCTTCAATTTATAGAAGATTAATTTGAAATTTTGGTTCCATAGCCACCTTATTAATTGAGCTTACCAGATAGAACTTTGAATTTAAATGGTTAGAGAAAGATTAGAAGAGTTTTGATGAGATTAAATCCAAGTTGACTTCTACCATAATGCTTGTTTTGCCAGATTTTAATAGTCTTTGAGTTGGAGTGTGATGCATTTGGAGTAAGTATTGGCATTGTACTGGCATTGTACTTATGCAGGAGTGCCAATTTGTTACATATTTAAGTGAAAAGCTTATAGGTGCTGCTTTGAATTACTCGGCATATGACAAGGAGTTCTATGTACTAGTCTAAGTTCTTCAAAACTTGTAACATTAGTTATTGCCAAGGGATTTTTTATTTATATGGACCATTAGTCCCTGAAACACCTTAGAGGCCAACAAAAGCTCTCCTACCGTAATGCCAAGTGGGTAGAGTTTTTGGAAACTTTTTGTTATTTCATCAAGTATAAGAAGGGAAGTTCTAACATTGTAGTTAATACCCTATCACATTGGCATATACTTGTGATAACCCTTCAAGCTTGCATACTTGGGTTTGGTGCTCTCCTCGATCAATTCAAACAAGATCCTTTCTTTGGACCCATTGTGGTCAAGTGCATTATGGAGGTGTAGTGGATGGGTTTTATCCAAACTAAGGATTTTTTATGAAAGGTAAGGGTGTGTGTGTACCAAACAGCTTGGGTTGAGAACTATTAGTATGGCAGGCGCATGCAAGAGGCCTAGTTTAGTGAGAAGCGGGTACTCGAACTATTGAAAAAAACACTTTTATTGGCAAAGGATGATGAAAGATGTACATAAAGTTTTAGAACAATGCTAGGTATATGTAAGAGCTAAGGGAAGGAAGGAGCCCTATGGGGAGTATATACCTCTCCCTATACGAGATTAGCCTTGGACTAACCTAAGCATAGATTTCATGCTCGAACCATCTAGGACAGCATGGAAACATGACTCTATCTTTGTGGTAATCAATTAGTTTAGTAAAATAAGTCACTTCATCCCTTTCCATAAAACCAATAATGCTTTATTTGTAGCTAACCTCTTTTTGTAAGAGATTGTGTAGCTACATGACATCCCAAAGAGTATTGTATCAGATCATGATGCAAAGTTTATGAGCTTCTTTTAGCGAACACTGTGGGAGAAGCTTAGCATTAAACTTATGTTCAATACCTCTTTCCAACTACAAATAGATGGATAAACTGAAGTTGTAAACAGAATAGTAGGAAGTTTTCTTCGAGCCACTATTGGGAAGAATTTGCATGATTGAGATTTATGTTTGCCCATCATCAAGTTTGCTTACAACTGCTTCACCCACAATACTACCGAAAAGTTACCCTTTGAGGTCATCTACGAGCTTAACCAAATTTGCCATTAAACAAGATTACTAGCTCGACCTTCTTAGGAGAAAGTCAATTTGGTCTCCAACTTGTAAAGGAATTCTAGAGGTTACATAAGAAGGTCGCTGAATGATTAGCTTGCACTATAACTTAACAACAAGAATAAGGCAATCGAGATAAGAAGAATATTGTCTACAGTCCTAGAGACCTTGTTTAGGTTCACTCCAGTAAGGAAAGATTCTCAAGGAAGAGAACGAGCAAGTTATTCCCCATATTAAATGAACCATTCAAGGTTTTATGAAGAATCAATAACAATGCTTATGAGCTAGAATTGCTTGAAGGGTACGGCCACCAACCTTCAATGTCTTCAATTTAACACCATATCTTCTTAAAGAAGAAGCCGATCAAGATTTAAGGGGAAATCTTAAACAATATTGATGGAATATCGACCTTTGGACCTATTACCTGAGTTAGACTTAGGGGCTTATAAGGTCTAGTTGGGAGGATTTAGATGTCTTAGTTCAACTTA
Organism: Lumnitzera littorea; assembly: GCA_024138015.1. Classification (NCBI taxonomy): domain Eukaryota; kingdom Viridiplantae; phylum Streptophyta; class Magnoliopsida; order Myrtales; family Combretaceae; genus Lumnitzera; species Lumnitzera littorea. The sequence continues at coordinate 123,737,421 of JAMXBB010000001.1, read as the reverse complement.
GATAAGCTTTAGTACCAATATGGCCTGAAGATAAATTCTCTAGATGCCTAGCTTAGATGTAGTTTGCTTTGCTCTATCCTTGACCTTATGCTAAGCCTCCTGATGTCGACCTACTGCATGTCAAGAACTTGAAAGCCAATCTATCTGGACTTCTCTTAGCTTCAGCTTAGCTTAGCTTGCAATTACAACCTGCCACCTATCCTTACTTTTTCTAACACTTGTATTATATTCCTTTTTGTCTTTTGTCACATTTACCCCTTTTAGTTTATGGTGGGAATCTTCATTTTACATTATCCTTTTATATAATTTCTATTATAGAATGATTGCTCTAAGTGACATATTATAAATAGTCATTACTTATTATATTCACAGGCATCATATACTTTTATAAGAGATAACCCTCTTCGAAACAACCTTTACACTCTTATCTAATCTTGTTAGTAACTCGAGATTAGTGACAAGTGGACCTTAACTTTTGCTTATGTATCATATTAAGTGAGACTTAAGTCATGTTATGTTCATTAATGAGTCACATTTGAAGAGCAGCTTCTTAAAGCTACTGTATTGTGTTTAAGGACCATTTCTTTTCCTTTAATATTTAGGACCATCAGGATCTTTCCTTACGGTAAGAAAGGGTGTCCATGGACTCTAGATTAAGAAGGATACAATACATGCGGATCCAACTAATCTAAGAAAAATCTTCATCTAGTTCTTTTGATTCTACCTTCTACTTGTATGGTCGAAAGGTAACCCTAACCATCAACAACTGTAAGTGTTACACTATCTACACAAATTGCTTGCGTTAGTCCTCCATGAGAGGTTCTATAAAAGGAACTCTTTGGTAGGGATGCAACAAGGTAGGTTGTTACAAGGTACCCGACTTGCCCAATTCAATAAAAACTCTATAAGACATTATCGAGATACAATTAAAAATTCTATAAACTTTAGAGTCGAGTTTTATGATTATAAAAAAACTTGATGAAAAACCTAACTTAATAAAAAAATAAAAAATTATTTCATTAACTTTATTTTATATTTTATTAGTAAGAAGATTAATAAGTATATCAAGCATTTGCTTATAAAAATCCTTTAAGAATATACTAATAATAGCTTAAAATATCAAAATCAAAATAAAAATATATTATGCAAGGTAGTTTAGTATAAGGTCAATAAAAACTTTAGTGATGGATTTTAGTAATAGAAGGAAAAATTTCATAGGATTCTAAAAAACCCAAAACCTTATAAGAGTTGATTTTGATAATAAAAGTAAAAATTTTATAAGATTTTAAAAAATATCACAACTCTATAAAAATTGATTAAAATTTTATAAAATTCATCCTGAACTAGTCCTAATTGCATATATATGCTCTCTAGATGTCCACCAAACAAATGGGTTCAAGTATAATCATTTCCGCTATTAACTTCATGTCATCTCCAAGAGATCTAGGATGTCCAGTCCCGTCAACATCTCGCGAAACATTCGAATTCTAACCTCTAATAATGCTTTTGCTCGTGTGTTGACAATTGTTTGGCCTATCATTAGTTCTCTCCCCGTTACATGGGTCGGTTGGAAGAGGATTTCGAGGATTTGATGCTTTTTCCATTGATTTATATCCACTGTGCTGTCTACCACTACCACTTGGAGGGTCTTCGTCGTTAGTGGCATGCACACTTCCCAAAGCTTCAAATCTGGTTCCTTCTTTAGTAAAGGAGAATCTTCTCGTAGTACCACCAATGAGAGAGTCGTTTCCACCATTGGTGCCACGCTTTCGTGCTAGTTTCTTTAGGGAAAAGGATGTGTTTCTTTTTTTGGTGGGTTTTAGCATAATAGGACGAATTACCTTTTGAAGACCCTGGTTGACTTATATCCTCTTGACTCTTCAATTTCCCGGTTCAAGAAAGGACACACCTTTGTAGTTTTCAACCGCTCTTTGCTGTTCCTCATTTAATTCCCGTAAAGGTTGTCTAATATCCTTTGGTTCATATCCCTTCACTAAAAACGGAAACTCTTTGTTAATACCTTTTGAGTTTTCTTTATTTGTGTCTATTAGTTTTTTATCCTTTTTTTTTTTTTTGTTGGGCCTCTTAAATCGAGCCCGTCCCCAATTCCCACTGTCATACCTTGTAAGTACTTTCTTTTCGGACCTTGTATTAGTCAAGTCTTCAACTACTTCATAAACATCCTCTTGGTTTTCGGTTTGCTCTTCTATAGCACAATTTTCTTTAACCCTGCCACTCTCCTTGTCATTAATAGTGTCATTGATTCCCGTTGGATATGCATTCACTCGCCGTTTTACTCTACGTCACATTAACCTCTGAGTCTTCCCATCATTATTATTTTTAAATTGACAAAAGGATTTGGAATGGTTTATCCTTGCACAGAAGTCACAAACTTTCGGTAAACCCTCGTACAAAATTTTGTAAGGCACTCCATCTACTTCAAAGGCACATTGATATTCAATTGCACACAAATTCAAGCCGACCTACCTCACTCCAAGCCAACAGTATACAAATCGTATCGTAATACTAGGCCAATCTTTTCACCTAAGCATCGTATGGCCAAAGGCGGTAATACTCCACAGGAAGGCCAAAAATTCGTATCCAAGCCATCACAAAATCAAATTCAATCATGTCTACTCTAAAACCCGGAACCCATTTCTTAATTCCCAATAATGACCATTAATGAACCAATGCCCATTTTTTATTACCCACCGATAATCCGTAGGGTTCATATCTAGATCCTGCATGAATCAATTTGAATGCACTTAGCTTTCTTCACATTTTATTCAATCTCTCATAAGAAATTATATCCTGGATTTGAGCCTATAATTTTTACAATGACGGCATTTTTCCAAGGTGTAATTAGCATCTCCATTTCAATGCGTGAAAGTTCACAGAGCAAAGCCCTAAGGCTGCATATAAAATTGATATTATTTCTACTCATACTTTATCTATTTTATATGAAGCTGAGGTGTATGTCTACAAAATTATTAAATGACATGATAATCAAGTTGATGCATAAGCATATAAAAATTGTTATATGGACAGATAGTACCTATTAATAAATAAGAAAATTCAAGTGATACTTGGCATACCTTTTCTTTTTTAAATAACCATTAATTACCTTCTATATATGGAATTTAAGAAGTTTATATGTTTAGAATCAAAATTAATAAATATTACGTAAATACATATTAAATAAAAAAATATTACCAATATTGTTACTATATGGTATCTTGAAGATGCCACATAGTTATTTACATTAATGTCATTTATGACATTAGTGAATTTACACCTATGTCACAAGATGCGATATTAGTATATATACACTTATGTTGTATTTTTATGATGTGATATAGTTACAGTATATAAATGTTAATATCATGTCTATATTAATGGTATTTTAGTAATTTTTTTAAATATAATTTATAATCATATAATTTTTTTTAAAGTCGGTAGGCATACATTGCACCCTAAAGAATTTAATATTGATTGATTTTTAGCATTTTATAAAAAAAAAATTATCGAACAATATGGCATCTCCACCGCAAATATCATCTATCCTCAAAATATGATAAACTTCTTCATCTAAAAGAGCAAGTAAAATTTTTTCCATGTGTTTAAAGAACTAATTTGCTCCAGAGCCAATCTTTTATTTATTTATTTATTTATGTTCAACATGTTCTCCTCATTAGAGTCCTCTTCGTCAAACTTTGACCTCCAACGTTTAAAAAATCAGAAAACCTAAGTTTTCAATGGAAGATGGAAATTTGAAAAGAAAGTGTACCATTCATATATCAAGCACTCATTATCTGCGTTACTCAAAGCAAAGCAAGTAATGCTATACTAACGTTATTGAAAATGTATTCCATTATTTTAGAAAACCGAATGCTACTGTTACTTCATGGTCGATATTAGGTACACAATAATTAGACTGCATATTTGCAACCTAAATCTCATGCCTTCAGGACCTGTGACATATTTCCTGGACAGCATTATTTAAGTGTTGTACATCAAACTACCCCAGTGCCATCAACCACTAATGCCTAAGCACCAACATACAGTAGTTTAGAGTTCATTAAGTGGCATAAAAATTTAAATGTATGCTCCATGAGAATCAGAATATTCTTAATCAAACATAAAAGAAGATCATGAATAAAATTGTAAGGACTCACTTTTGCCTCAATCATGAAATCAAATATTCTATTACGTAGGTCAAGGTAATGTACCTCCAAAGTAAAAGTCGCAAAATTAAGAACCGGTCCACAACCCTCTCTCATAAACCTAAAAGAGCAAGACGGAGAAAAGCATATTCAAGAATCATCATAAGAAAATAAGTGAACCTCAATCCAAGATGTCTATACTTATCCCCAAAAAGAAACCAGTAAAACATGGAAAAATCTAACTAAGCCACGTAGGCACCATTGGATGAACAGCATGATCAGTAAAGGGGTCGGGGGAAAGTAGGGAGTAAAAGGAAAATGAGTATTTCATACTTGAAAGAGAGAGGTCTAGCTGAAGCGAAACGAAGCACCATATGACAATTTTCCTATATCACCTTTCTAGATCAACATCCACATCCTTGGCCAGATCTAGAATCAACAATGTGTTCCACATTCATCAGCGACGAAACCGCAGCGTTTTTCGGCTTCCTCGGGGCCCTCAGTCCTGCCCTCAGTCCTGCTGTTTCTCTAGTCTTCTCCTGTTCGTAACTCTAATCTCTCGATTAATTGTTGCTTCATTTTACGATTATTTCATTGAATCGTGCTTTTATTTGAACAATAAGATTATTTTTACGAAATTAGGAGCAATTGTATCACGTTACCAAACCAAAGCTGAATAATATGGGAAAAAGAAACGAGGAGGAAAATATGGTCATAATTTGTTATAAATTCAATTTTTTTTTCCCAAAGTTACAAATTCAAATTTGAAAATCAAGAATAAATGGTTATCGAATAATCATGATGGAGAGTGAGTGAGAAAACTAGTAATTTGGTGAAAACCGTGAAATTACTATAAAACCCATAAAAAAATCTTAAGCAGAGAATGATTTAATTTAAAGGCATTTTAAGGAATTTCATCAATAAAAAAGAAAATGATTATACAAAGCCCTTAGGTCTTAAATAATATGGATAAACTAGTTAAAGAGTTTATATAATGTGCAAATAAAAGTTTGAATGATGATTATATGTTTTTGAAATTGAAAAAAAAAAGTAAATACAATCTCATTTTTTATTTATTATAAAAAAATGTAAAAAAATTTAAGTAATCTGAGGTCCAAAAAACAAAATACTCATTATATATATATATATATATATATTATATTAAAGAGAAAGCCACTTGTTAACTACCTACAACTACCAATATAGTATCTTAAAGTTTTAATCATTTAATAAATTCATATAGCATCTCTAATTATGTAATCACTATTTTCTATCACGCTTATTTTTATGGTTATTATTTTTTAATTTTTCCATTATTTCAAGTATCCAATGTGATATCTCACAAATTAACAATTAGGATGTGAACATCTAAATATTCGGGCAAAGCTTTATTCTTGTATGACTAAGGTCGACGATTGACTTAGCATGCTCGGAAAAGTAACGCGATTAGGCTAAAAATTTACTAGGAATTTGGTAACTTTAATCGAGGAGTTTCCTTAAGCTTGGGAGTAAAAAAAAAAAAAATGATAATAACAAAATATCAAGAATATAATTAAAATAGTGAGAATTTACTTTTTGCGAGTCTCTAAAGTTATATTTAGAGTAATCATATCTAAATTTAAGGCTTTACAGAAAATTTATCCGAATGAATTCAAACTTTACAATTAAATCAGAAAAATTAGCAAAAGTGACTCAATAAAGTCGAATTTTAAAAATTATTTCATAAAACCTTAATTTAGCCTTAGAAGGGTAGTTATTCAATATAGTGTAAAATCCATTGAAATCCCCAAAATCGAGCCCCAAAATACCACGAAGGCCTAGAGATAAATATTTAAGCTATAAAAATAAATAATATTGCATAAAATACTATATAAATATATATATACACACTTATAAATATAGCAATATATATAACCAATATACTTGTAAATTAATAAAAAAACCTATAAACATATAAACTATTTGACTCATAAAAATAATAATATGATTTGAAGATGTATAACTAATGAATGTATAAGTATATATATATTTCTAAGCCCCAAAATTTAGGACATCGGATAACTTTATCCATTTCAAGTCAAACTTTACAATGAGGTCAAAAAAATTCAAGGAAGTAATCGTATAGTTCATCATAAAAAATTAAGCTTACTAAAGCTTTAATTTAATAAAAATATGAATTTATCATTAAAACTCGATATTTATCAAAAACTCAAAATTTGAATTTTGAGGACCTTGATGATAAATTGATTAGCTTATAAAAATAAAAGTATGATACAAAATATTGTTTATAGGTGATGTGTATTCACTAAAAATACAAGTATACTAGCTATATCATTATTGTCGGTAAAATATATTGCTAACAACTATTGTAATTATTAATATAAAGTATAGTAAAACATTAAAATGTGATGTCGCTCAATTCGTGGCAATTGTTTATGACTATCTATGGATGAATCATCTAATGAGAATTTGCAAAACATGAAATAACTATGTTAAGTTGATATAATATTATGGCAATTGTCACATATAGACACGTAGCAACTTTTATTGCTTGAAACTAATTGGGACCATGTGGTAATAATTATCTCATGTTGGCCATAAATTGAAAAGCAAGTAAATTTCCACCACTTGAATTTGTTAGTAAGGTTGATGTACATCAAAATATAGGGGATATAGACATGTGGATCGACAATGAAGACATATGCATTTATATATAATATTATTATTACTTCTAACTTATAATAGGACAAAATCTACCACAAACTATGAATAAAGATATTTCTACTGCCATCAAATTTACTTGATTCCCACTATATAAAGTGCGACAAGAATGAAAATATAAGGGTGAAATAATATAGCGATGAGGCAACAAATTCTCCATATTAGGTGACTGAAGAGAGAGAGAGCTTATCAATTGAATAAGTTCCTAAGAAATATTATAAATTTATATGGGAGCAAGTACTAAAGAAACACATTATGGAAAATGGAAAATCTCTATCTCCCTAATTGTGGGTATCAAAGAATTGGAAAGAAAATATATTTATTCTGTTTGAAGAAAAGAAAGGGATGATATCCAAAGAGGTAAGTTTAATTGATAATTGTTCCAGTAATTGACATTACTTCAGTTGTGAATTTTATAAAACTACTTAATACATATTTTTTCACAAATATAATGTCAAGTTTGGAAGAAATAGAAGTTGAAGCAATAAAACTATTGCAATTAATAAGATGCTTCTATCGATTTTAGTTAATAATAGGAAATGAATGTATTGATTAATTTTATGATCTAAATCTTATATAGGATGTTCAAACAACATATTATTGATTTGTTGATGTCTGATTGTGGATATGTAATAATTTAAAAAGGTTACAACGTTTAAGGAAACTATCATCGTAATGTGACATTTTTGAAAGATGCCTTTGACTTTGAAATTGAAGATCGTTTTTCTTTACAAGTACAACTAATATTTGATCATTAATATTAATAGTTACTTTAACTATAGTATGCAAACATAAAATTTATTGTCTATAAGAAAATTATATATACACCCATAGCATCTATAAGTATATTAAGTATCATACAATTATATAACATTAAGCATATATGCATTCCCCTATCCATACTCAATATGTAATTAATATACCAACTTCCATAGACAATTTATATATTATATGCTTACCACATCTATATACATTTACCTTTATAGGTTAAACATATTATTTATATATATGTACAATATATATGTACACACTATATAGATATAGATACATATATTATCTACTACACATGCGCTATTGTAATTAGCCATAATGAGGGTGTATATATATGTGCATTAGCCATTTGTAAATGCTATTTTATGAGACTATTTTACTAATAATTTTAATTACAAACAGCTCCTATTAATTATTAATTAATTAATAAATATATATGTATGTTTATTTGCTTAGTTAATCATAATCTAGGGGAAAAATATAATTTTATATATATAGGTGATAAACTTGATTTCATGAACAAGTTACTAGTTAAATTCCCTATATTTTTCTCAATATATGTAATATCCTGTAAATCAGCAATCAAGACATGAATATCTGAGTAATAAGATAAAATCTTGTCTTTGTACTATTGGGGTCAATAGTTGATTTAAGACATTCGAGAAAATAAACCAATTAGTTTAGAAACTTATGAGAAACTTGCTAACCTTAATCAAGGAAATTTCGTACGTTTGAAAATCTATAATATAATAAAAATATCAAGAATATAATCAAAATAGTGAGAATTTACTTTATATGAAACTCTAAATTTGAAGTTAGGGTAATCATACCTAAATTTAGGGCTTTTGGAAAAAGTTATTTGATTGAGTTCAAACTTTATGACTAAAATAGAAAAGTTAGTCAAAATGACTCGGTGAAACTAGATTTTGAAAATAGTGATCCAAAATCCCAATTTCACCTCTAGAAGTATAATTATTTAATATAGTACTAAATTGCTTGGAAACTCCTAAATCGAGCTCAGAATGTGACGATAATTTAGAGATAAATTAACTAAACTATAAAATGAGATAACATAGTATAATTTATTATATGAGTATATACGTATTTTTATGAGTATACCCGATATAAATAATAATTATACCCATAAATTAACCTGAAAGTCTAAAAATATATAATACGTAATGCCACATGACTCCAACTTGTTAGTTTTCAAGTAGTTTATATCTTTTATAGAAAAATACATTTATAAGTTAGGTTAATAAGAGTAAAATAATTTATACTAATGTTGTAATCATAAGAATATAGATCTTAACAATAGATTAACGAGTATAATGATATTACTGATGGCACGAGATAATACATAAAAGTAATTGAATTAGTATAAAAATAATTGGTCAGATATCCTTACTTCGTTAGATTGATTGAAAACATTCATAGGTATAAGAATATCTAAATCACATCTAGATATAGATATATAATCATATAAATTAATAAGAAATTAATTAAAAAATTTAATGTTTGAGAGCTACTCTAGAAATTTTGATTTATGATAACACTCGTAGAATTAAGTTGAATTCTCATGACTAGGAGAAAATTTAAACGAATTAATCACATAGCTTAATATTTTACTTTAAGCTCATTTATATGAAACTTTTTTAGAAATATTAAGTTTATCGAATCTAATCGCTATAACATAGAGTTTCATAATTTAGATATAACCTAGGATAAATCTTTTAGAATCAATTATGTTATTTTAATAATTAATATTGGTAAGTAAAATGTCATATAAGATGTATATAAATAAATCCCAAATAAATAATATAACTTAAGTATATATTATACGTTACTAATAATTATGTTAAAACTCTCTCGAAAAAACTAAACATGAGAAAAGAAAATTTTGAGTATAAATTATTCTTTAGTAATAATGTTGGTGATGAAAAAAAAAAGAATATTCTTTAAATATTCTATGAATTTGGATAAGTATTGAATAAAATATAATAAATTTATTAAAATATCTTTATAAAAAAAAAAAAAACCGAAATGCCGCCTATATAAATATGGCCTTTTAGCCATTTAGATGAAGGAATCAGGGGATGGGACAAGAGAGAAAGAGAGGAGAGGGCAAAAGAGAGAGAGAAAAAGAAGAAGAAGAAGAAAAAAAAAAACGAAAAAAAATAAAAAAGAAGATGAAGAAGGATAAAAAAGGAGGAGGAGAAGAAGAAGAAAAGAGAATTCAATTCTTTCAGGTAACCTTATTTTTATAATTATAAGTATTGTTTTTTTTAATTAATATTTAATAGTTATAGAAAAGAAATGTCCGTTATTTCATTAATTTTTAAAGCAAGTATTTTATCTATATCATTTCGTTTTTTTTTTTTCAAATTATAAACTTAGGATATTAATAGTTGTAAGATTTGTATATCATTAACACCAATTTGTAAAATAAGAAAATCTCTAATAATAATCATTTACTAAAACTATTAAAATTAAACTTTATATTCCTACAAATTTAACATCGTTACTTCCGTAAAACTTGAGTATATATGATTTATTATATTTTGTTACGAAATTGTATGAAAATATATTTTTCATTATATAATACGATATCAAAAGGATATTGGTTGCTATACAGCTTTATCTGTATATTAGAATTAAAAATACCTTTCAGAGACAATTTTTTAAATGAATACATAACACGTGTAATCGAGTTCATACAAACTCCACGCTACTGACTTTACTAAAACTGAATCACTTTAGGCAATAAAATAGATATTTTTTATAATATCACTAAAAATATCGTTCTACAACAGTCTTTCCGTAATTAAAATATAATATAAACAATAGTAAATATGTTTCAATATAACCGAAACGATGTAATGTAAATAGTAGTAAAACTGCGTAGGTTAAATATTATTAAGTAAATTATTATAACTTATATTTCTATAATATTACGAATTTACGTACTACAATAACCCTATCTTAATTGAAACGTGGTTTAACCGATTAAAAGTATGTTTCAATACAATCGAAACGATATATTATTCGTAATAGTATAATTACATATATTATACGTAATAGTATTAATAACTTAACTTGACTTATATAATAAAACTAGATATTATTATATAAGAAAAATGATAATATACTTCATATATATATATACATATATATATGTATAACCATTTTAGATAAAACCATAATGTTTTCGTAATTATTACGAAAACTGAATTTGGGTCTAGTATATATAAGGTCTCTAAGTAATCAGACCGTTGATGATACAAGTTTTCCGTAGTGAGCGTCAGAATAAGTAATTGAGATCAATGCTTTACAGCATTTTGGTATATTATTTGAGAATATCTGGGGACTTTAGAATATACTGACTTATGATTGTAGTTAGTTGTTTGTACGTATGCAACGTTTGTGGTTGGGTTTTAATTTGTTATGATGGGAGTTGAGCTCCATGATATGGTTATTCTGTAAATATTATTATTCTTGAATTGTTTGAGCTTGGTTGATCACCTTGAAAAGATGAATTAACTCAAACTTGGCTTAACATATAATCTTATATGTATTGCAACGACTAGGATTCTCGGGCCAAACATGGACTCCCTTCGCTGAGGATAGCTGAAATGATTTTTTCCTTACCCTTAGTTGAACTAAGTAATAAGAGAGGAGGTCATGGTAAGATTGGGGGCTGTAGTTCGGACGTGGTTACGAGAGGAGAGTGTTTTCCATTGCACAAGCTCTGGTTTAGTTTTGATCCGTAAGTATGTGATGTCAATCTCCTCAACCTAGACTAGAGCGAGCGTAATTTATCCGATCTCATAACAGATTGAATAATGTTGTACGATGATATTTGCTTATACATGCATTGCAGCTGACTAACTTAGTTGAAAACCCTACTTGTGATGTACTAAGTACATACTTCTGTCTCTGCCCGTTTATTGAGCAAGTTGTTACTCATTCCTCTATAGTTCATTTTGCAAGTTCTGAACGGATGATAAGCACTTATCTAAAATCAAAACTCTAGCAAATTGGGATAAGGAGTGAGGTGTAAACAAGAAATGGTTGGTTGTTGTCCTTAGCATTAACTTTCTTAACTTTTAATGAAAACTACGCAGGATTCCTCAAGGGGTTTGGTAGTTTTTAATATTTTGGTTTGTATATGAAACAACAGGTACTTATGGGATTTACTGTCACTCTTTTATAAGGTTAAATTACAATTATATCTTTAACAAATTATTTCAAAGGATTATTCCGCAAGTTTATATCAAACAAGTATTGAATTGGACGCTTTAAAGGGATAGAGTCAAGTATGCTTGGTGTGAACTAAGTTTAAGATAATAGTTATAAGAACAGTTTCTATCTTAAGATGGCTTATACGGCGGGACTGTTATGGCTTCATCTTTTCGGAGTGTGCAATTTATAGAAATTTTTGTGGAATTATTTGACAATCCTAATTGTTTATTATGAATTTTCCTAATTAAATGACCTAATGTACCATCCAAGACATGTTTTTAGTAATACTAGACTAAAATAGAATAATTATTTAATCAAATCTTAAGTATATCTATGTTGGTCAGATGTGATTAAAAGGGGTTTCTATCATATTTTGTGATATTATGTGACTTAGGCTATAATATACTCGTACTAGGACTAAATAATACGTATTTTACTAAGCTATACTAGGAAATTATATAAAATATATTCTATTTAGACAATATGGAAATAATATGATAATGCTTGTTATATGGGCCTATGTGTAGGATAGAATTAAGAATACAATTTAGAAGTGGTCTTTTAAAATAAAACACTTATTATGTATTGTTGAGTTCATACGAACCAACAATACTAATTTTACTAAAATTGGGTAATTCTAAATAATAAAATAGATATTTCTATAATATTATTATTATCATACTATGATGACTCTTCCATAATTGAAGCATAATTTAAGTAATTAAAGACATAGTTTGATATAGTCAAAAAGATATATTATAAGTAATAAGATAACTACGTATATTATTAATATTAAATAACTTATATGATAAAACTATAATAATTAAGTACATATATAAATATAACTACATACAAATAATATACCTTAAATATATATTTATGTATAAAACTCCATAAATGGTAATTCAACCAAGTTGTATGATAATATAAAGAACTAGATAGAACTATGATATCTTTGTAAATTTTACAAAAACTAAATCTAGGTTTTGGTGCATATAGGATTTCTATGTGAATAAAACGTTGACAATACAAACCCATCGGAGTGAGTGTCAGTATAGGTAAGATGAGATCCATGCTTCAAGGCATATTGGAGTACTATGTTATAGTATTCAGAGACTTGGGAGTATTTTTTGTTGTGCTTGTAACATAGTTGAATGTGCATATGCCTTGTATGTGATTGTTACTTGAATTGTAGACTTGAAGTGTTGTTTTATATATTCATATTTGATTTGCTTTTCTTTGTGAAATGGTCAATCACTACTTGACTAGTTGTAACAAAAGACTAACCTTTTTACTAATTAAACATGCATAGCAACCACTAGGGGAAAACGATTAGGATTCTTAAGCCAAACACGAACTCTCTTCAATAAGGATAGTTGAAATGGTCATTTTCCTACCATTAGTCAAACTAAGTGACATGAGAAAAGATCATTGTCAACGCCACAAACAGGAAAAGTTATAACAATCTTGCCGTATAAACTAACTTAAAATAGAAGCTAACTTTACAGCTGTTATCGTAGATATAGTCCATATAAGGCGTACAAGACTTAACTAGCTTAAAGTATCCATTATGATACCTGTGAATTAATCAAACCTATGATATAACTTTACAAAATACTTATTCTATATACTCTATTGTTTTATAACACAACAGTATTTACATAAACGTTTCACATCTAGAGTTATAATTTACAATCAAAGTTTACTAAAAGCCACAAGTCTTGAAGTTAATTTACAATAAGATAGGAAACTAATAAGCATCTTAAGGAATTTCTAGTTAGTTTCCTCAAAACTCAAAAGAAAAATCAAAAGTCCAGATTCAGTGGATTATTCCTTTCCTCACCTTCCTAACCAACAATGCACTAACTTGGGGGTGATGGTATTTGAACATCCCGACCTTCACTAGTCATCTGTAAAAAAGTCTATGAGGATATGAGCACAACTAATTTAATAAGTAGGACAGAGTAAAAAAAGTATCATATAATCACAAACAAGGCTTTTAATTATGATGAAATACAATGCAATCAATCACTTGAAACATCATACAATATTATTCGATCTATAGTAAGGTTAGAGAAATTGCATCTGCTCCAACTTGAATTGAGGAGTTTTAGTGTGACTTAAATCAAACTAAACTTGGACTTGTGTAATAGAGAATACCCTCCTCTTGTAACTACCTTCGAACCACGGTCTTTACTCTTGTCTCGACCTCTTGGCCACGACCCCTACCCTTGTCGCAACCTCCTAGCTACAGTCCCTACCCTTGTCGTAACCTCCTGGCCACAGCCACAGCCATGGCCCCTACCTTTGTCGTGACCTCCTGGCCTCTCACTTAGTTCGACTAAGGATGAGGAAATGACCATTTTAGCTATCCTCATTGAAATGAGCTAATATTTAGCCAAACACTCCTAATCGTTCTCTCAACAATTGTTATGTATGTCTAGTTTCATTAGTAGTCAAATCACTATTAGTTTCATTTAGGAGTGATCAAACAAGTTTACATAATACCAAAATGATACGATCATGTAAAATAGTACGCCAAAGAGTTTAACTCATGTCACAATAGAATACTAATCACATGTATAGTATGCGTACAAACAACTAATTACAATCATAAATAAAGTACTCTTAAGCTTACAAACACTTTAATACAATAGCTCAACAAGCAGTAAAGTTATAATCCCAATTTACCTGTCTAGATGCTCATTACGAAAGACTCGTGTCTTCAATGGTCTGATCAATGGGAGACTTTATATATACAAAACCTAGATTTAGTTTTCGTAAAAGTTATGAAAATATTAAGTTTCTATCTAAAAGTATTATGTTAAATAGTTATATATATAAATATATATATCTAAAATATAAATATAGTTTTTTCATATAAGCTAAGTTATTACATATTAATAATATACGTAGATATACTATTTCATGTAATATATTGTCATCGAAATATACTTTTAATTAGTTAAATCATGTTTCCATTACGGTGAGGTTATCGTAGCACGTAAATTCTCATAATATTATAGAGATATAGGTTATATTATCTAAAGTTGTCCAATTTTTGTACAAGTAGTGTCATTGAGTTTATATATACCTACCGATACGTATGACAGATTATATTTTGTGAGATGACTTTTAAAAGGTATTTCGAGTTTCTAATATACCTATACGTGTTTATAATGAATATTATCATATTATACTTATTTTATGTACTTAAACTATTTTTTTTATATAATTTGCCAATATAACTTAATAATATGAGTATTATTTAACCCCCAATATGTTTATAACATATCCTAGTCATAAAATTATCATTAAATATATTAAAATTTCACTTTTTATCAAATTTGACCAGCATGTATATATGTAGTTTTTATTTCATTATTTATCACATTTTAGCCTATTATTATTAAAACAAGCATTGATTTGTAATTTAAGCTATTTTATTATGTAAATTTGTAATAAATAAGTTGAGTTACCAAATAATTTCTCAAAAATTTCTATAAACTCCTAAAAATATGGGGATTTCAATCATCACTTGGTTTTATACTATCGATTTATCACCTATATACTCGAAATTACAATTTTATCCTTAAATTTCTTTTAATTAACGTAATATTATCCTTTTAATGCCAAATTATTTTCAATATATCCCAATATCATTACAAGTCACCAAAAGTTAGTATATATCATTTTCATCAATTAATTTTATAAAAACCTGTTTTTTTTTTTTTCACATTTTCAACCTAATTCTAGCTATTTTTAGTGCAAAAATTACATTAAATACTAAAAATACTTCAATAAAAAATTTGGTTATATAGCAATCATATATATATATATATATATATATATCATGTATATTCTACATAAAAATTTCGGTCTAGAAATAATATCATTTTATACATTTATTCTGAAAGTCAAAATTCGGATGAATAGTGATTTTTTTAAGCAAGTACCTAAAATATTCCAAATTTTATAAAAATAAAAATATCACATGAAATCATATCTAAAATAACATAAACACAATTTTTTTCAAAATTTTTTGGGTTGATTTAATATTTTTTAAATTAAATGAAAAACATGATAGGAGTTTGATTTACCTATTCATCAATGCTCTAGTGGCTGTAGGGCAGTCGTTGGTTGTTGAAAGGACTAGACGCTAGGGGTGCTCTATGGTGGTAAAAGGTTTCATAGTAGATCAAGGTTCGGTTGGGAAACTACTACAACTCGATCTTTGCTCTATTTTTTCCTCTCTTTTTTACTCTAAAATATTATAAACTCCAGATTTTTTTTTCTATCTTTTTCCTAAGTCTCAAATTTTCCAAAACAATAGATTTCTGGTATCTTGTGATATTTATAAGGTTAGATGTTTGCCGTATGAATTTTCTTCATAATTTTTTTTTTCTCATTATAGCAAGTAAGAGGTATCCTATTCTTATTCAATTTACTTTTGATTCAACAATTCTAGATCTCCACAACATTCTACAATAATTTCCAGCAATTTAATTACAATTGGATAAGTTTTAGTGGATATTTGGTTAATATGTTATTTTATTAATAAACAAATATATATCCTATATATATATTACGTGTAACGCATATTTGCACTCATATAATTATGTCTCTAATATATCTTTTAGTTTTAAAATATATTCTCTACTTATTTTTTTATGAATTCAACACGTTATATATAATTATGTAATTCCGAGTTAATTTAAGAGTATAATTATTATATATATTAGCAATAATTATCAAAATACGTGTATACTCATATAGTATATTATGCTATAATATTTCATTTTATAGCTTAATTAACTTATCTATAAGTTATCATCGCATTTCGAGCTCAATTTTAAAAGTTTCGATCATTTTTACTTTATATTAAATAATCATACTTCTAAAGGTAAAATTTGAATTTTGGATCATTATTTTTGAAATCTAACTTTACTGGGTCACTTCGACTAATTTTTCTATCTTAATTATAAAGTTTGGGTTTAGTCGGATAAATTTCCTCGGAAGCCCTATAGGTTCGATTGTCCTAAATACGATTTTAGGGGCCACGATTGTAGCAAGGTTAAGAGTCGTGGTTCGAAGAGAGTCATGAGCAGAGGGTATTCTCTATTGCATAAGCTCCAGTTTAGTTTTGATTTGCAAGTATGCAATGTCAAGCTTTTCAACTTGAATTAGAGCAAATGTAATTTTTCTAATCTCACAATAGACCAAATAACGTTGTGTAATGACATTTGCTTGTTTGCATTGCATTTCATTTCATTAAAATAAATTGATTGAAAACCATTTTTATGCTTGATGTACTCTTTTGTCTCCATCTCGCTTACTGAACTGGTTGTACTCACATCTCTAGAGACCTTATTACAAGTTGACTAAGTATTAAGAAGGCTACACCATAACTATCCTTAGGATAGTATACTTTGAGTAAGGAATGAGGAAAATTGAAGACTTGTAAGATTCGAACTTTTTCTTAACCATCATTAGTCTTTTATGGAAATTAATTAGCATATGATACTTTGAAGATGCCCACTGGTTTTCAACGTGTTATACGTAAATGCCAAAACTTATGGTTTTTGTAAATATTTCAAGAATACTATAAATTTTTGTTGTATAACTATTTTTTTGAAATACAACAATTTTGTTAATTTGTAAACTACTAATATTCTTGAGTAGGTTTCTTGAAAAGATCTAACACAGGTTTCACTAATAACAGCTACAGAATTAGATGTTTCAAAACAATTGAGTCGAGTATACTTAGTGTGAACTAAGTCTATAGTACTAGTTGTAAGACCAGCTTCTACCTTATGATGGTTCACTTAGCAGGACTATTACAACTCCATCTCTTTGAGGCGTAACATCCAACATTCTTTTTATTTGAACAAATTAAACATTTGTAAGGACTTTTTCTTTGAGAAATTTATTACAGTTATGATTTTACTAACATATATTATAGCATCCTTCTATACTTTTTAGTCCTAACTTCTTTTTTTTTATATATTTTTTGCACACATAACATTGATGCATTATCTGCTAGTCTGTGTGTGTGTGTGTGTATACTAACTATTAACAGGAAAAAGACACAAAAACCCCACCCCTCTCTTCCCCTACTCAAGAATAACCTAGGTCGTCTTTTTTTTGCCTTGTATCTTCTAATCTCATATGTGTTTATTTAAAATCTAGTGTTTGAGTTGGGAAATGAAAATTCAAGTACTTTTAAGAGAGAAAATTTGAAAAAATATATTTTATACATTAAATATGATTATTTTAATTACTATTTTTGTAAATATAATAAAGTAAAGGGTAGATAAGTTCAACTTTATTAGAATTTGTTAGGTACATTTTAGAAGAAGAGTATATATGGAATTATATTTCTATCTTCTTGATATCTTATTATTACCAAACGTAAGATTCAAGTAAATACCAATAAAAAACCATAAAGATGAAAAGAAGATGAACCAAGTGAAGCCTCAATACGAATTACAAAATGGTAATTTACTACAATAAAATATAAAAGGCACCAACATTTGAAATTATATTAAAAACATATGACAAGAAAACTATGGAAATGCATTAATAATACTATAAAAAATGATATACAAAAAGGGAAAGAGCTTCCAAAATAATATATTATAATATGATATAACAAAAAATTACTAAAATGCATTAAAAATATACCATTCGAAAATGATATATAAAAAGGGAAAAAGCTCTAAAAACTATACATCATATAATAATGTGATATGACAAAAAATGATAACATAAAAGAATGATACATGAAAAGAGAAAGAGCTTTCAAAATTATATATTATAATATAATATAATAAAAAAATTATATAAACGAATAAGTAGTACCATAAAAAATGAGATATAAAAAAGGAAAGAGAATTTGAAACTATATTATATATATATGACATGATGAAAAAAATTATGGAAATGAATTAATGATACTATACATAATAAAAAGAAATGAGTTTCCAAAATTATATATTATAATATGATATAGCATATATGACATACATAAGTATACAAATTTAGTGAAGATAGAATGTACTAACATAGTAAAATGCTATATGTTAATGTATTATTTATCAACAAGTGTTTGTTTGGTCAGCCTAAGTTTTTGGTTAATTGTACTAATAAATATATTTTAGTGTAAATTGCAGAAACCATTACTAAAAACTTTTATAATCATATGGACAAACTTAATTTCTAAAATCGAGCACTTTCTCAACTCAAACACATAATGAGGCCTATAGATTCTGCTTAGATGGCAGTAGACGTGGCAAGAACCTTTTTTCTTTGGATGAATATGTGGCCAAAACCTTAATGTAGCATTTCCACATCAAGAATATTAACTAGAAAAAGTAAAGAGCAAAATAAAAAATAAACAACTTTTCATCTCTCCGTTGATTATCGGTTTTTATTAACTCTCTAGAGATATTATCAAGGTGATAAAACCACCAAAGAAGAAATTTGTCATATTGTAAAGGTTAATCAAATTTTATTGTCTTTTAAGCCTCAAAGCTATGGACTTCCTAAATAAAACTACAATCACAATTTATCAACCACTCATATAAGATCATCGAGTTCTTCAACTAAGGGAGGATATAGAGATTATATCCATATATACATATATATAATATTTTCCTTTTTATTACTCCTCTTTTTTTTTTTTTCTTCTTCTGCAGTTTCACTGGTCACGATTGAGACTAGTTCTTAGGTATTTATATTTCCAAAATCATGCGTAAAGTTTTAACACATGTTTCATCAAATTTAAGTTTGTAAGCTGACATTATTACTACCATGCATCCCTATTCGGGGACTAGTTATGGTTAGACTACTTTGCTGAAAGAATTTCTTATTATCAGCCTTTCTTATCTTTTCACAACTAGCAGGGCTACTTTTATGAGCAATGTAAGTATAAGAAAAGGGATGTTCCTTCAAACCATGTTATAGGTGGTGAGTACGGGCAAATATTCCAAAAAACACTCCCTCCCTATACTTTTGACAAGTAACAGTACATCATCCGTACCCAAAAAGGAGTTATGTATGTATACGTATTCATATATATGTATATGTTAAGTCCTCACCTTCATCTTTCGTTTCATTTTCTAAGCTAAATTGTTTTCTTAATGCACGTAATAGGAAGCAAGGTTGAAGATACCACATAGACGGCAGCTTACCTAGGTTCGTAATGTGGTTCGAAGTTATTGTTGGTACGGTCTCGGAGATGGCGTGGGAGTTTGGTGTTGCTTTTCGTATGTGGTGATCGTGGCTTCCTCGTTGGGTTCGCCATAGCTTTCCCTTTTTGCGTAACAAGGATGGCCAGCGGAAAATATTGGAAAAAGGGAAGTCAGTTCGGGATAAATTAATGCGTACAAGCCGCCGACATAGTATACAATTTTACCTAGTTTGTTATCAGCTATCGTGGCTCGGTTCGTCAGTTCATCGGGGCTTCTCCAAGTGTCCACGAGCTGCCCTGTTTTTGTTCAGGAATAAAAAGGGAAAAATGAGTGGGAGAAGAAGAGCACGAAAGTGGCTAAAGAAGGGAATAAAACAATCGAAAGGCTTTCTTCTTACCTGCTTGAAATGTGATCAAGAAGTGAGAAGGGAAAATTTTGACAATGCCAGTCCGTATATGCTCCACAATTTTGCACGATCACGACAATGGAGCTTCGTTTCGGATTTGGAAACAGTGTTAAATTCACTGCATCGACCAACGGAGAAAGAAAGAGAGTAAGAGACGGTGTGGAAGAGGTCAGTGGGAGGAAAAAGGGGTTGTATTTAGTCCTGGTTCGATTATTTCTCTTTATTTGGGTAAAGAAAAGAGAAGGGAAAAACTTAATGGTGAGAGAATGAATTAGAATTGGACAGTGGCAACATGGAATAGGAACGAAAAGGAAGAAAAATGAGAGAGAGACATATCAACCAAAGATGGGTCGAACTGAAATGAGAAATTGAAGAAAATGCACAGAGAGAGAGAGAGAGAGAGAGAGAGAGAGGGATGAGAAAGATACTGCAACAGAGAAAGAAAGGGAAGGTATCGAAATAGATCCGACTGAGGGGTTTAGAGACGAGATACCGCTATATTTTGTATAAAAATTGTAATTGTAATCGGGAATTTTCTATATTTTGTGACTAGTCTTTTCTTTTGAGAGGATAAAACAAAATTGTAATTGGATCTTTTATGATGTATCACAATAGGTAGTAATTTATAAAAATAGTTTTGATAATTTTATTAGCAAACAATCGAAATCTAAATTAGACTACCTAGTTTAATCATCTTTCAATCATATTCAAGTGATAAATACTTTTATAGTTCTCATTCATATTTCTCAAAATTTTATTCTAATAGAATTTCTAGAGTTTGATTGAGTTACCAAAAGGACTTATCTTGCGAACTTTTAGCATAGCAATTAACTTTTATTTTGAAATTTTTTTTAATATTACATGTAAGTTGTATTTTTTATTTGTCTAATGATTTTGTAAAATTATAACCATTCACTTCTCAAATTTTGTAAAATAACATTTTCTAATATTTCCTTTCATATTAGGGGTAGACATTTTGGTATCCATATATTTATTAAACATTGTTTAGCAAATTCCAAACCTTTGTTTATAACTCTAAACACTAATTGCTATTATATTATTGGTTTGAATATTATTATTACAATTGATTTTATCATTTGTAATATCATTGCTTTGCTATGAGTAGTGTTACCACCAAATGATATAAGTAAATTTTCCAAGTTACTAGGGTTGAGTGAGTAAATGGTAAGTAAGGTATGAGACTCTATTCATACTTTATACTACAAATACAAGTTTTAAATTTTTGTACCCAAAACATATCCTGTGATACCGTGAAACTATCATATATCCTATAAATTTTACAGTATATAAGATATCCTATGAAACTTATATATTCTTTTTCTTTTATCTTTTTTTAAAACCTTTTTGTTGGATGCATAATTAATATCAAATAATAACTGTACTATTGCCAGACCATAGGTAATATTTTGTATAAATTGCTATATATTTTAAATTAAAACAATATAAAACTTTAGTAGGCATAATAGAGACCATTTCTAAAGTTGAAAATGTTCAAACCTTTGGTTAAGTCATATCGAAATTTCTTTTATTTTTTATTTTTAAATCATAAAATAAAATTTTTATCAAATCATAAGATTGTTATTTATAGAATATAAAAATTTTGAGAGAGTAATTTTGACATGATAAATTGAATAATAAATTAAAAACTAAGTTATTTTTAAAATTTTACTAAACTAGAGTTAGTAAAAGAAAAAGGAGGGGGGAAAGAAAAAAGAAAAAGAGATAGTAAAAGAAAGGAAAGGTTTTTACTAGGAAAAGAAGAAGAGGAGAATAAGCAAACTAGATAATAGATACAAGAAGCATATAATGGTTTATTATAAGCTAGGTTATTGTTGTTATTTTATTTATGACTAAAAAAAAAGAATTACTTCTTTTATTTATTAACATTATTTAACTATTAGTATAAGATGAGTAAAGATATCATAAAGTATATACTCTATAATTTTTAGAGAATAGGCTTCTGGGTAGGATAAGATATCCTATATTTATGCCCATATCCTACCCTATTGTAATAGGTTCTGTAAAATTATTACTTAAAACCTATTATGTGAACTTTATTACCTACCCGAAACCTACCTAGAAGAGTAGAGTTTGATTAGATGCCTTATACAAAAGGGTTACCTACTCATCCCTACAAGTTACGAACATACTGACATGTACATGTATGTCATACACTATAATTAAAATAGTATCCAATAAGGTAACATGATGATTTAGAAGGTCCATGATTAG
This sequence comes from Lumnitzera littorea, assembly GCA_024138015.1. NCBI lineage: Eukaryota > Viridiplantae > Streptophyta > Magnoliopsida > Myrtales > Combretaceae > Lumnitzera > Lumnitzera littorea. Next base: position 123,714,673 of record JAMXBB010000001.1, on the reverse strand, counting down.
TATTTCATGTAATGAGATATAAATAATTATATGCCTCCTAAATATACCTTCCATAATATTTCTTAATAAAAATTTTGTATGTGATTTAATCGTAATTTACTGAATTGGAAATTTTTATTTTATGATTTTATTACTTCGCAATTATTACTTATATGTATATATACATATATATATACTTTTATGTTATATTTCAATCTCAAAATTATTAATTGTATTGTAATAGAGATGTGATATAAATAGTTTGGGTATTTTTTACCTTTCATTATGCTTATGTAATTCCATCATATTTAATCATGTCAATACTTTATTATTTATCAGTTAACCATTATTAACGATATTTCTACTAGTGACATACAAAAGGAGATATTCTTATGTTTCTATACAGCTACAGGGACACTAAATCACAAATTGTATATAGATGAGTTTTTGAAAGTTATAATACCAAATGTAGTTTATGTGTAAAGGATTATTTATAAGTAATTATAAAAATTCTTAAAAGTAGTGGTCACATTAAATTGGACACATAATTGTGGGATGAGTATGAAATATGTGTGTGTGTGTGTGTATTTTATTATGTATACTTCAAAATATTACCATTACATGTATTCAAACATATATGCCCCTATTTTTGAAATATGATAGTAAGTAAAGGTAATTATCAAATTATAATATAATTTACTTATATTTATAAATTAGCTTGTACATATAACCTATAGCATTATATAATATAACAAATATACATACATACATATATATATATCTTATTGAATTGTGTAATCGTTTGTAGTTATATAAATATAAAATGCACATAACAACAAATAATCTTTAGATTATTTCACTATTTCCATGTTTTTTCTCTCTCATATACTAATTAAAGCGTATTAGTGCTAGATGATTTCTTAGTCAATAAGAAATCAAGGTGATATCTCGGTTAACAAGAAATTTGATATTTCAAAAAGGTTCTATATACTAACATGATGTTATTAGTTATTTCAATTTCGTTTTGCGGTAGCGCTCCCATAGGTAATTGCGTTCACTGAATTTGACAAATACAGAATATAATAATTATTAATTATATTGATAAAACAAAATAGTATTAGACAACATATAACTTGATCTTGAACCATTAAAATTTTAGCACACATACCTATGGATCCATTATTTACTAAGTTATACAAATATATGAAAAAGAATACTTCTAGTCCTTAGCATTTACATACTAATCTATTTGAGGCATCAATGTTCTTTTTTTTTTTTTTTTTCCCTTCTATTTGAGTTTTCAACATTTCCAAAACCTTGTAAAAAATAAACCTCCATAGAATCAATTATTAGCCACGAGATAATCAGGCAAGATAGATGGAGTATATGCAATTTTTGAGTTCCTTTTTCTTAGTTTTAGTTTTTTTTTTTTTTTGTATTTCTTTTTATCATTATACTATGTTATATCATGAAAAATATTTAATATTATTTTCTTAGTATATCATATAATTTTACACATTTAATATTATTATTGATAAATCAATTATTATGGATCTACTTAAAGTTGATACTTATAATGGATTTTACAAAAAAAATAAATAACTTTTTTGACAGAGGTACTATGTCCAAAAGGTTTTACAAGAATGTTGAGGACTTAAATAAAAGAAAAAAGGTTGAGGATTTAAATAAAAAAAAAGTAACAAATATTTAGAAGTAAAAGTGTACTTTTCCTTACAATTATATGGTCTAGAAAACTAATATTTGCCAATTTTTATACAAAAATAATTGCATAATATTGATGTATGTGACATTGCATATTGTCTTAATTCATGTTGAATGTATAGGATTTTTTTTATATCTACCCATGCTGCTTAATATATTGTGACATTTTGTCTTCTATTTTTTTTTTCCCAATTATATATTTACATGATTTCTAAGAGGAGAAATTGAATCTGTTCTATTTTAATGAGATAGCACGTCTATATCTATTCGGTTATATAGCACGTCCACATTTTGAGTATAAGAATTATTTTCTTTATGTTTTTATTTTAATTAACCATCTTTCTTTTTGTATATTCTCATTTGATTCTAAATCTATTACTTCAAATATAAAAATCCTATGCCACAAACATCAATAGTCCCACTAATAGGTATATCGAAACACTTTGATAAAAATTCGAAAAAAAAAAAAATCTCATGCTTTTAGATATTTATACAATTTATGAAAACTTAAGTATATGGAAATGTGGATTTTTTTTTTCCATTTGAGATCTTAATAAGAGTTTTCAAAACGTTTCTATTACTTATGATTTAATTTTATTTTGACATGGAAAAAGAAAAACATGTAAAGTTAGGCTTATACCACAAACCGAAATGTGTATAAATGCTTGTTATGTTACACTACCATGAAAGTATACTTAATTATTTCTCCCACAACAGCTAATTAAGTTCTCTATGTTTGTTGGGAAAAAAAAAAAAAAAGATTTGGCTTTTATAGACAGTGTGAGGATAAGATATTTGCACAACCTTGTGTTGCCTTGGTTGGGTCTACTAAGAAGGAGTCCGTACAAGAGTATTTCCTATATCTGAGTTAGTTTTATTGGCAAAATAAAATGATAAAAGAACAATTTCTTTTGTTACATCTATATCAATTTGGATCCTTTAAAATTATTATTTTTTAGAGTTATAAATGAATGATTATTATTATCTATATTTTTATACTTATGTATACATCAACTTTCATTATGAAATCATTAACCTGTGTTACTATTTTTTTCTCTCTTCCTCCTGTGAAATTCTTATATAAATCAAGTGGTCCACAAATTCGGTCTTTGACCATTTGATTCTTACCATCAATATAAATGGTGGCAAACTTCTTGGACCTCCAAAACACGTGATCTATCGATCCTCTAAAATTTCTTTTTGCCTAAAATTTCATAAACTAAATTAATCTCTACAACTTGGAAATTCCATTGAACTAAAGCAATTTTCTAGAAGATCGACACGGAAGACACCAACAAAGCAAATAATTATCAAAGACCGGGACGCCCATGAACCTCAATTCCTGGAGCGGTAGGGCGTGAAGCCGATGGGCAGTGATCATCAACTTGCGCACCCCACCAAGCCGGACACGTGATATTATAGAATTGAAGGGCAAAGAATGCAAGAATTCCCATGAAGGCAACTCCAGCATCCAGACCAGCTGACAAGATATAAGCATGCCTTACCCACCACCCCTTATACCTCTTATAGACAAACACGTTGAAAAACAGCCCGACCGTGCCCCATAAGACGTAGTTCAGTGCTCTTGCTGGTGGCATAATTGCTGTTGCTCCTAGGATGACTGGCATGTTGATCAAATCGTCCCATTTCTGGTTCGGGTATTCCTTTTGATCAGCCAAGATGGGATTGGTGCGATAGCTCCAATTAGGAAGAACAAGCGGAGTTGGGGTTAAATTCCCTGCGAAAACATCCTGACCAGTCCGATTACACCCCAAATGATGGAAGAACTGTAGAAGACACCATCACCAGGGCATGTCCATGGGCTACCTTCTGGTAAAAGGTCTGGGTTGCAAATGTTTTCAACTGTTGTCAGGAGCCACCATGCTGTGCCAAAGTAGACTGTTGAAGCAGCTGTTGTCCCCACTAACTGCAGCATGAACATGGAAAAGAGATCGGACCTGTTTTAGATTTTTCCTTAATGCGAAGGACATTGCCAAATCGTTTGCTAATTACAGGGTGTACTTATACTTCCACTATATATATATATATATATTATCCAATTTCAGATTAGAAATTATGTGGATACATAAGAACCATGTTTTTCATATGGAGGAAAGCGAAACGTTGATTGGTGACTTCTTAAACTTTACCTGAACCACAAACATAGACCTGGGAGGGACCTTCATATAATGTCCAATTTAAAGTCTGCAAGAAATAGGAGTGCTTGGCTCATGCTGATATAGCCATAGGTCTTGAATGCTACATTAGCAAGCGGCTTTCCTGGATATACCACACCAATGACCAATTCCGTAATCACATTAAGGCCCGGTTGCTGCATACTCCAATATATTACAAAAATAAATTCAGGGTCCTTACACATATTTGGATATTAAAAGACATTTCAACTGTTTTGATTAAGGTAGGAAATGTACTATGTTCATCGTTACGTTTATTATTCCGATGGGCAGAGTGAATATAAGAGCTATTGCACAAGCAAATATAAGACCCCACCATCTTAGTTGAAGCTGGTTGTTCCAACCTTCACAGGCAACTATGGCAAGAATGAACATTAGAGCCAAGATAATGTGGAACCACCACTCTGGAACACCGTTATAGTGCTTGTTCATCATTCTGGTGTGCACATCATATTGGTCTTGCGCCTTTCCTATTGTACTGTCCACTGATTGCCAAATGCTCCTGTAAGATCATTAGGCGCACCAACAAGAAAATGATTAGCTTGATAGAATAGAATAATCAAGGACAAAAGGAAACATGCTCCCAAAATTTATTGGTTGGGGGTAAATAATCCTCATAAACTTCTAAAACGTGCCTTCACCTCTTTATTTATTTTTTGGCTAATTTTTTCTTTTTTGTAGTTTTAGTGGCTTGCTGCATCTTGGTGGGTGAAGGCACGTTAAAGAGTTTAGGAGGTTATCAGCATCCGATAACCAATTTTGGAGATATATTTGCAAATCGCCTAACAAAATATGGAAGTGGAAAAAGTGCCAAATAACTTGCTTACTTTCCATGAAAGAGAAATACATGGGTCAGAGTTGCAGTTAGAGTTGCAAAACTTAGCCCATAATTGACGGCAAAGAAGACACTCAGATACAACTTGCTGTAATTGCTATATACATCTACATTGAAATCGAGTTTGAAAAAATAGGGAAAGCGAGGAAAATCTGGGGATTTAACATTATTAACCATTAATGTCCATTGTCCCTATTAAACTAATGTAACCAAGCTTTATCTTGATCACTCTCCCTCTACTACAATACACAACAACAACCAAAACCAACCCCTCACCACCCAACATAAGACATACCGATCAAATCCATCCCTAACCTCCCTCTCTTTAACCACCGAATAGCAGACTCCTACATCTACATGCGACGATTCTCAACATCTCTCTCTCACCACTGCTCATCCACAACCCAACAATATAGCAAACCCCTCACTCCATAACAACCCCCAATCTATCCTCCATTACCATATGACCTAAGTTCAACAACCCCATCGATCATTGTCCCTCACTTACAAACCCTCTCTCATCCATCCCTCATTTATGCACTCGCGCCATACACAATAGTACCCTTTCTTTTACCCACCACATATGCTATAATCATACATCGATAGCTCGTACACATACAACCACTGTTGCACATGACCACCTTCCTCACCATCGTAACTAACCCAAACACCATTGACCCATTCCCTTTCTCTCGATACTTGTCCAAACACGAATCGCTGCAATCTCTTCACCGTGGCCACTTCCTTAACCTCTCTCATGCCTATAACAAACCCATTAACCATTGCACCACAACCCAACAGCAATCCACCAAACAAATCCCAAACCAACTCATAACCACTACTCTCACCCTTGCCACCACTTAACCTATACATATGTACAACCCCTTTCTCGATTTACATACCAACAACACACTACCCACGTAGGAGCTGAACTCCATGACTCTACCGAAGCCCAGCCATCCTTACCACTATCCATACTAAACGATCCTCTCTCATTGACACTCTCACTCAACAACAATATGCAACAACTAAATCAACCCAATCCCTGAACCTCTCTCTTGCATCTCCATCTACATATATGACTTTACTACAATTTGCAGCAATACACTTGACTAAGTCGAATCCCCTACGAGTAGCAAATACCAATAACACAAACCCTAACTTGCTATAGCCACAACTGGAAATGCCACCCTTGGGTGGTTCTGACACAACACTAACCCTACGGTTGAGCTTGTGGTGATTGAAAACTTAGGGCTACACTCCCCTTTAAAACCCAACAACCACCTTACGGTCAAGCCACCACCATTGTTGTTGACCTAAACTCATAAACCACCTAAATGGCCATCAAACACAATGGCACAACTCCTAAGTCCCTATCTCCAATACAAATCACATGGAAGTGTGGTTTCCTAAAAAAAAAGAAAAAAAACCACCTTAGAATAGCCTCCATTGCTCCTCTATGCGCCTCCTTTCTCCTTGCATAGAACACATGCAGAGTATGTGACGAGTTAGGTTAACCTAAGACCTAACTTCATATCTCGATCTGACACCTAAAGTCCAACTCGTTCGACCACTCAAGACCTAAAACCCACACACCTATTCTCCCTTGGTCCGATTGCTCTTTTGTTTGTTTTCTTTTGGTTATTTGTATTTTTTTATTTGTTTATTATGAACCCTAATGTAATTGTAACAAAAACCAAAAAATAAGGGGAAAAAAGGGAAAAATAAAAAAAAGAGGTAAAAAGAAAAAAAGTAAAGTAACTTAGTTTTAAATTATTTTTTTATTTTATTTTCTCAATTAAAACTTAAATAAAAAATGATAAAAGAACAAAATAATTAGATAAAATAAAATAAAATAAAGAGAAATAATAAAATTATTATGACATAGAAAAATTTATTTTCTAAATAAATAAAAATGAATCAACCTTTTTTTTTTCAAAATTAGGACTTTCTTTAAAAATTTTCAAAAAAAAAAACTCTAATTAGAACTCTTTAGAAAATTTCCTTAGTTAACATCAAATTGGGTAAAAAACGTAAACCCATCCTTTTTTTACTAAAATCAATCAACTTACTAATGTTTTTGGAAAAGAATTATGGAATTTTGATCTTGAATAACGGATATATAGGCTCTCGTACACAAATACGGGGCGGCTTAAAATATAAAAATTTTCCTTTTTTTATCTTTTGTAAGCAAATTATTAAATTTTTCATGTTTATAGATTCAATTGAATTTACCTAATTACATGTGAATAAATGTTATATAGAAACAGGTAAACTTGAAAAATAAACTTAATTTTGAAAAGTTAAAAAATAGTACCTGTTATTGGTTTAAAAGATTAGCCCCTGGATCTAAAATCTTTCATTTTCAAACCTTTTTCTAAAAATTATTTTTTCAAGTAGACTAATGGCTAGGTTAAATCGGTCTACCTAATCAATTTAACCTAACCTTTTTTTGTCTCGACTTCGGAAGGGTAGTGACTCTAAAGCGTTTTCTAAAATAAAAAAAGAAAAACTTGTTTTCTTTAACTCTTAGTTGATTATCAATATTTAACAAGTTAGGATTTAATATTGATCGAGTTAAGAAAAATATTTTAAAATCGAGAAAAAATCAAGCTTAACAGGCTTCATATTCTTAGTAGACTTCTCCTCCTCCATAGAATTGGCAATTTGCTCTTAACTTGATGCTGCTTGTATTTTTCTTAAGAATCCTGAGCAATCAAAATCTTTCTTCACTACTTTAATATATGTTCTAGTGTAACAGCCCAAAACCTAGGGGCGCCACAACTCGTCACATGTCTCTACATTTTAGGAACATGTTAAGACTCTAAAACCAACTACAATCTTCATAATCACTTATAACAAGCGCTTATCAAGCACAAAATAACAATTCTCTAAATATATCAACTTAAATCACAGGCGAGTCGCTTTAACCACAAATATACTCAATAACTAGATATTAATCTTTTACAACATATAAAACTAACCACCTCTATCCCAACCGATGATAGCAATTTCCGTACTCCTTATAAATTTATCAAATTGACCTATAGCTGTAAAAATAGAAGAATGAGCTGTAGCTTAGTACGGGTGCACAAATACACATGGATGCCAAGTTTAAAACATACACATGCACATGATGCAACTATAACAAAATATAAGCAACAATAATTTGATTATCTTTAATTTAGACCAACAACTAATAAAGGGTACTTATGATCCTACCACACCATGATCCTTGTCCACATATATAGGTAAATATAATATAGGTTTTCCTTCAAGTCCTTTGCGCCTAGCGCCTAGAGTCTAGAGTTCACAGTCTAGAAACCTAATATTCTAGCTACATCATCCCATATACAAGTCCATTAGGGAATCTTCACATATAATCAACAATTGCTCCTTTAGGGATCTACTACTACTAGCCCCCAGAGCGAGCAAATCAAGTACAGCTAGTAGTCAAGGTAAATTGGGTTATATATGACTTAGTCTAGTTATATTTTAAGTCCTAACAAGTATAAGCAACAATCAAGCACTATGTACCTGAGATAACTTCTCAAAAGTTAATTGAAACTCCACAAATATATACATTAACTTGAAATTAATCAAGCACCACCCAATAAGAAAGGAACTTGATAAGCAATATGAATCTACTTGAAATTAAGAAAAAGTATATATATTAACTTTCAAATAATCAATAACTAAGTTATACCTGAATGTTACTCATAAACCTTTTATTTCCTGTTACTTGTTAATACATTTATTTATCATTTCAAATGTTTCGAATAAAATTAATTGAATCAATTCACTAGTCAAAGATAAGAATTGGAAATAGTATAATAATAATATATAATACAATTGAGTAAATTGCTAACATATATATGATACTATTTATTTACTCATATTGTAAGGGTATAGTATATGAAAGAGAAATATAAAGTACATATGTAGTGAGAATGTTAAAAATATATAGTTTACTAACCAATATAATAAAAGAGTATATATATTATTAAATAATACTAGAATTCATATACATTCATAAAAGAAAAGCATATTAATATATGAAAACTGAAACAGTCATATTACAGTATTAATAAACTACATAATAGTAATAATAATCATAATAGGAACAATTTAATAATAATAACAACAACAATAAGTCCAAAATATAACAAAAGAAAATGAAATCACCATAAGCTAAATCCATAATTGAAATAATAGTATGTATATATATATATATAATACAATTATCAACATAAACTCCACATCTATATATATATATATAATAATACAAAACAATGTATAACATAATTTATAATAAATAACTTCTATATAAAATAATAGTACAATATAGCATATATAATAATTTATCATAGAAACCTATTTACTAGCAAATAATTACTTATTACTATAATAAAGAAAAAAATAATAATGCGATACATATAGGATATTGAGAAAGTGATTGAGTTGACTTGCTGGAAATATGACAAAGAAAATGAATAATCGATAGTCATAAAATCGTTGCCAAGTAATAATCTTACTAGAAAAAAAATATAGCTGGGTCCAACACAGTGAAGTTGCAACTTTGGAATTTGAGAGATGAGGTGAGCAATTAGAGTTTGCTCTGAGTTGGTGGGTGGAGGGGTCTTATGAATCACTGTCGACAAGAGAGAGTAAGAAAAAGGGGGCGGGGTTCAACTAAATTAAAAAGGCGCGAAGAGTCTGACGAGAGAATGAGGCGAGAGAGGGAAAGAGAGGGGGTGGGATCCGACGGGTTTGGGGATGAGAGATGATGAGAGAATGAATTGAGAGAGAATGAGGGAGATTGAAGGGGGAAGGGTCCAGTGAGGATGAGAGACGAAGGAAGAGAAATGAAGGGAGGATGAGTCCGTGTGAGCAAAAGGGCGAGAGAAGAGACAAGATGAGACGAAAGGGATAATTGAAATAATGAGGGAAGGAGAGAGAGAGAGAATCGAGAGAAAATATTGAAGTTGCAACGAGAGGAAGAGATAGATAATTAGGATAAGGTTTTAGAGTAATGAATATTCTAGAGTATTTTACAATCTAGGGTGGTGAATCAAAGGAAATTAGAAAAAATAAAATATAATTAAAATGAAAATAAAAGAATAAAAGATATTAAAAGATGATGAGAGAATGAATTAAGAGAGAATGAGGAAGATTAAAGAGGGTAGGGTCTGGTGAGGATGAGAGGCGAGGGAAGAGAAATGGAGGGAGGGTGGTGGCTCCGAGTGAGCAAAAGGGCAAGAGAAGAGAACAAGGGACGAGACGAGAGGGAGAAATGAAATGATGGGGAAATAATGAGGGAAGGAGATCGAGATAATCGAGAGAAAATATTGAAGGTGCAGTAGCAGGAAGAGATAGATAATTAGGATAGGGTTTTAGAGTAATGAATATTTTAGAGTATTGTGGTGAATGAAAGGAAGTTAGAAAAAATAAAAATAAAAGAATAAAAGATATTAAGAAAATAGGATAGGGATTAAAATATAGAAAGATATAGGGTAAATATAATAAAATAATATATACTTTATTTGTAGAGTAAAATTACCCTTTTTTTTATTACATATGATAAGAATTATTGAAAAATATTATCAAGAATCTTAATTTAAATATTCATTCTATAAGACAAAATTTTAATAATCTTAAAATTACGCTAATATTTATAAATTGAAAAATTTTCCCTTACTAGTGAGGCTTTTTTTTTTTTTTTATAACGACATGACCTAAATAAATTTTGTTATTAGATTATTATTTTTACTTAAATTAGAGTATTTCATCTATACCATATAAACTTTGGTTTTTGGTTGAAATATGTTTTAGAGATATGAATCCAAAAAATGCTTTTCCTATAAATCTTGTAGCAATATGAGGCAGTGGGCATGTCCTTTGTGGGCTGTCTATATTTACAGATTCCGTCTTATATTTAGGAATGGCAATCTTAGTGCTGATTTTGTACAGGGTCGAAACTAAGAAAGATTGTTCCTGGCATTCTTGTTCAAATATTTGGTAACATTGTGTTGTCATTATATGGGCTAAGAAATGGATTTATTCTTCTTTTAGCTTTGTGAAAAAAGTATAAGTATCATCACGTTGATTTACTTTATATGGGAAAGTTCCAACTCGGTCAGATATCAGCCAAAACTCTAGGATCGGTAATGAAATAAATAACATGTTAAAAAAAGGGGGGATTACAAATATTACACCTAAACAATCGATCAACTTGTACCGATCATGGTCAAAGTCTTTATAATTAAGTAATATGAGTAGTGATTTTTTAAACGGATAAAACATGTTCAACTATCCCATTTTCCATAGTTGTTTTAATAGTATTTGAAAAAAAAAATCTAAACCAATCATAAAACTTACATAACTTTTGAAAATATATCGGCAACCAATATATGGCTAAAAAAAATTGCAATTACCAAAAGGATCACAAATTGCTATAAATTTTGAGCTTCAACAATGAATAAGGAGCTATTTATATTTTTTTTCAAAAGTTATGAAAAAGTGAAATTATACTTTGAAAGTTTAGAGAATAAATTTGCAATATTTCCATAAATAAAGGGAAAAAATTTTCATCTCAAATATATACTATGTACTAAGTTGGACATTGAGCAATATGTAGGTTAGGTG
>JAMXBB010000001.1:123643445-123700737 GCA_024138015.1 Lumnitzera littorea | reverse complement strand
CCCCCCCCAAACCTAACTTCTCTCGTTATTCCCTGACACTTGTCACCTTAACCCTTCAATATCTCTCTCACTGGCCTCCATATAATATTGCAGATAACTTTCTTTGCAATTATACTCTATGTATTCCAAGCCCTTCCAGTAAATTTATTATTCATTAATTATTTAGGTATATTGTTAAACAAAATATAATTTCTATATTATTTATTTCTAGTAGGTTCTTTATTAGGCAACAATTCAATGTTTATTTAGTATTCTCGTCTAACTTTATTTTATGAGTTAATTTAGTTATATTTTTTCGATATCGTGTACATAGTATACTATTTTTTTATATTATCATATTATTGTAAAAAGTAATTATATTGCTATTGCTAGTAATATATTTTTATTATAAATTTATTTATTTTTCATATTGTACCTCTAATTTATATAAAAGTTGCTACTATAAATTGTGTCATACATCGAATTGTGTATATATTTATTATTATAGAGTTGGATTTCTATTTTCTGTTATATTTAGAGTTGGGTTACTATTTTCTAATTAAGTACGAGTTACATTAATACTTATATCATATATGTACAATTTCAAATATCAATTTAGTTTACAATGATTCTATCCTACTATAATTATGCGTTAAAATTATAAAAGATGATATTATTATTCAATTATTTCAATTATGATTGTTATTATGATTATGTATTATATGATATTAATTGTAAAGTATATATGTTTTGGATTCCGATTACAAATATATTTTTCTTTATATATTTCAATGTACTCTAGTATTGTCTGATAAAATAAGTATTTTTCTTAGTACACTGATTAGTAAACTATCTATTTTAGTACCCTCATTATAAGTTTACCCTATATTCTTCTTTTACATATTATACCCTTATAATACAAGCAATTAAGTAAGTATTACATATATATAAGTTAACTTTTTGCTCTATTATATTATGTATTTATATTATCTTTAATATTTATCTATAAATTATAAATAAATTTGATTAATTTCATTCAGAACTTTTGATCTGATAAATTTATAAGTTCATAAGTAACTTTTAGGTAAAAACTTAATTATTAGATATTTAAGGGTTAACATATATACTTGTTTTCAAATAGATATGTTGTAGTTATCGAATTCCTTACTTATTGAGGTTTGAGCTATTTGACTCGAGATTTATGAGTTTGAATTTCTGTTAGCTGTTATGGAGAGATTCTAGGTATGTAATGCTTATTTGTATAGTTATGCTTACTAAGTTAGAAATGATATAATTGAACTGATCTATATTTGGCCTAATTAACCTTGATTGCTAGTTGTGCTTGCCTGCTCACTCTAGGGGCCCACAATGGCAATTCCCTAAAGAAGCAACTACTAATCATATGTAAAGTTTTCCTAGTATACTCGTATATAGGATAACACAACTAGAATATTAGGTTTATGGATTGTAGGTGTAAATGACTTTAAAAAACACTTATATTATATCTACCTATATATGTGAACAAAGATCATGTGTGGAGGGCGTATGAATACCTCTTTGTTATTTATTGGCCTAATTTAAAGATATTTAAATAATTTTCTGCTATATTCTGTTACTGTTACTGTTACATTATATGCATGTGAACATTTGGGCTTAGCATTCGATGTGTTTGTGCACATGTACTGGATTTCGACTCATTCTTTATTCTTTTTCAAGCACAGAATCAGATGAGTATGTTATATATGATGAGTCATTTGTAGATGACATTTAGGAGGAGAAGGAGGGTGTTGAATGCCTTTATTTCTATGATGATTAGCTTAGGGCAACTTATGTTTTTCTGGAGTTATTTTATATTATGTTGAGAGAGTCTCACTGTTGAGGAGATAAACTCGTTTTTATTATGTTACTGGTTCGAGTATTCTGAGGTGTTTAGCTACTTTGGCGCTATCTTATGATACTTATAGTTATGTGTTGGTTGACTTTCGAGTATTGATGAAGTAATGTGAACTTTAAGTCAAGATGTTTTAAGTAAGTGTTGTTATCTACCCTTATTTAAATCTTTAAATATTGGTAGAGTGGTAATGTTATGATGACGCTCAATGGACTTAGAAGTCTTACATAATTCCAACTAGTGAGGTTATGTGGCGAGTTGTAATGTCCATTTAGGTTTGAGAGCATTACACGCATGGTATGGTTTAACAATGCATTTATAGTTAGCTAGAGACTTATTTATAACTATTAAATGGTACTCTACTTTTCCATGGTCAAAATTATATTTGTTATAAATCTACGTCAATTACTATAAGTGATGTGATATTAGTAACATTTTTGGAGATATATAACACATGTTTACACGTGTGTATATATATAATGATTATATATTTGATTTTGCAAATATATATTTATATAACTTTATATTATTACATAAAATCAAATGTGTAGCATTTTGAGATGATCATCTCACCATTGAATCCCTAATGTATTGACTCTATAGTCAACTCAATGGTCAAATAATATATTGAACGAGTCGAAGTATGTAAGTGATGCGCATTTGTTTCATTAATTATGCATCAAGTATATATAACTATGTTAAGAAATTCTTTTTTTTTTTTTCCCCTTTCACCATCTATCATATGTATTACAACAATTGGGAAAAGAGATAATATAACTTAGTCCAACCCATTGAGAGAGATCAATGTTCATAAACTTTATAAGAGTTTTGAAATACTAAGAAATATTTATGTAAATAGTGTACATGGTATGTAAAATTAGTAATATATGAACATGGCTATAAGGTTTAACTCAATATTGAATTTGGGAACTTTTATTAGATTACTCAACTTTAACTAACAAATGAGATCCTAGGTTAATAGTGTAAGCCCTAAAGTTAAGCCGATTGGCCATAGGATTAAACCGAGAACATAAGGTTTTGGACGATCGGTTAAGGAATCCAATTAAACCCTAAATTATAAACTATTGAGAGAAATATTAGTAAAAATGACCCTGTAAACTTGAATTTAAGAAAATAAGTAATAAAATAGGAGACTATAAAATTTTTAAATTTTAAGCATAATAATTACTAATTACCAAAAAGGCAAAAAGTGTAATCTAATAACCAATAAATTACTAGAGATAGATTATATGCATACTAAAAATTTTAGAATGACCAAAATAATAATTAAGAATGTTCACATGTACCCCACATATATCTACGTGTAGATAAAAATACGCGAAATTACCTAAATTGGCCAAAAACTAAGCAAATAATTAAAGAAAATTATAAAATAATTATGAAAAAATCAGAAGGGTGTGGAATGATGTAAACTTGGTCGTGACATGTCAAGATGAGAAAAAGAAAAATTAACCAATAAGAATTAGGCAACACAAAAGCCAAATTTTAAGGGATAAAGTAATTGTCTTATCTAATTTAATGCACAATAATTACACTAAAGCCCTATAAATAGCAAGAAAAATCCAGGAACTCATTTGGACAGTTAGAAATCATAGAAAATTAGGGAGAGTCGAAAATTGAGAGAAAAATTCGATTTAGAAAAAAATTAGAAAAAACTATGCAATTAGGGCTTTTAAAAGGAACCCCCACCAAACAAGTAGCTGGAAGTGGACGGCCACCACCACCACACGGTGGTAGCAGCGCCCAGGCCGGCCGACAAGGCCACGGCGGCCCGCGGTGGCCGAAGCCACCCAAACCGGTAAGTCCAATTTCCAGCCCGATTCTTGTGTAATTTTGTAAAAATAGTAATTATGACTAGAAAATTATGCATTTTGTTATTATGGGATATTTTTGTATGTAGTTTGTAGGAAAAATATTATTTTGATGAACACATGCCCCGTAATATATGATCCCTAAGAAATCGTGCAAAACCGAGCACATTTCGGTTTAGAAATAAATGACCTTAGGAGTGTAGTTTCATGCTCAAAATTTTTGTGTAGATTACTTAGATGATATAGAACAGTGCTATGAAGCCCGTTTTCAAAAATTAATTTTCGAAATTTTTAAATAATTTTTAGGCCTTAAAATGAGGTATAAAATGGGTAATTTAAGGTTAATTAAGTAATTAAATTATTAATTACTGACTTAGTGAATAAGTAGATGTTTTAGGATGTGAAAATCTGATGGGGTATGATACATGTAGCATTTGGGGTGTTAGATGTAATTATTAGGTTAATTATGTAGTAAATGAGTAATAGGAAAAATAAATAATTTTGTAAATTAGGGAAATTTGGAGTAAAATCTGATTTAGGATGGATTTAGACATTTTGAAATAATAATTGATGTTAGGGATGGTAATTAAAGTGATAGAAATATTAGAAGTGCATTATGTACATAATAGGCAATAATGCATAATATGTAATTTTTGGAAATATACTAAATAGAAAATATTAGAATAAAAATTGATATTATGAGAATAATAAAAATGTACAATAAATCTGATAGGAAACTTGAATTTATGTAATTATATGAAAAATATAAAAATTTCTCACATTAGTAATGCATTCAGTACACTAATATGGATTTAGGTGTACCGGGTAAAATAAATACTGACTAGGGGTAATGATGGTATTTAAGAGATTAGGAAGTAATGTAATTGAGTTCACATTATGGGTTGAAACGGATTTCTAGGGTTGGAATCTAAAACATTACCTAGAAATCGAACTAAAACCTAATTTAGAAATCGATGCGAAAACCGAACCTGAACCTAACCCCAAACTTAAAATAATTGTAAAAGACTTAATACCTAGATAATTAGGCATATTAAACCTTAAACAAAACCTAACAATAAGCATTATAGGATAAAACGAACCTATAATAGTTATATGAAAAGCTGAAACCACGTTTATGTTATAGTAATGATCGGCGATGGCCTGAGCAAATCGGACCTCGAGTGAGTGAGCGAGGAGTCGAGGTAAGTTGGGATTAATACAATGCTGTATTTTGGAGGCTTAAGATTATGCTTGGTTGTGCTTGTTAGATAGTTGAATGTGTGCATGTACTTGATTATGGGTAATGCTATGATTCTGTTTGTTGCTCTGACACATATTGTATGAATTGTATGTAATGATTGATCACCCTAAACTAGACTTAATCAAATATATGACCAGTAATCATAATCGAACATGCATGGCAACTCGTTAGGGGACTTAGGACTCTCCGATCAAATACCGACCCCTTCGGAAGGGATAGCGCAGGATTGCAAAATGGTCCCTTCTTTATCCTCAATCGAACTAAGTGATAGGAGAGGAGGTCGCGGCGAGGGTAAAGGCAATGGTTCGAAGGTAGTCACGGGAGGAGTAAGGTCTCCATTACACAAGTCTGGGTTTGGTCGTGAGCTGTTGCATTAACGGCAACTCCTCAACCCGGATTAGAGCGGGCGCAATTTCTCTAATCTCACGACGGGCCGAACAACGTCGTGCGATAGCATTTGCTTGCACATGCATTGCATCTAATAAGTGGTTGAAAACTTTGTTGTGTTTCTGGTATAGTTTTAAGTCCTCCGTCCCTACTTACTGAGCTGTGGTTGCTCACATCCCTATAGACGTCGTGTAGGTGCTGGCTAAGAAGCGGCAAACAACTAGTTTGAAGCTAGCAACTGCTGGATCCTGGGGAGTGAGGAAAAATGTTGAAGAATAAACACATATTTTTAAGGTCTAAGTTTTTATTTTAGAATTATTTTTCATTTCCAAATGATGTAATAATTTAGAAAAATACTATAGAGAAATATTGTAAACTTTAACTGCAATAACTGAATTATAACATATAAATATAATTTCTCACTTTTATAGGTAAATGATTTGTTTAAATTACAAATTGTCTACTTCAAAGCGGGTTAGTTGTGGACGCCTTGTGTAGATCAGGTCTAAGATAGCGGTTGTAAGGCCAACTTCTATCTTAGGATGGTTTACACGGCGGGACTATTACGACTCTGCCACTTCGGGGCGTGACAAATAGTAGGTTGGGAAATGATTAGCACAAGTGAATGCATTTAATTTGGAAAACTCATGTTTAAATTGACCTAACCGAATCTTAACAAAAAAGAGGAAATTTTTTATTCTATCGTTGTTCAAGTAAGAGATTAGTCCATCGAACTAACATAGATTTAAAATATATCCATTTCAATTTGTTTGATCAATCAATAATTAGCTAGCTAAACTGGGAAGGAACATTACGATCCATTCAATGAACTTTGCTTCTTTGTCATTATCACATATTTAAATATTATCAATACTTACCTAACGCTTATGTAGATACATTATGTATTAGTACCAACCATTCTTGTATTCATTTTTACTTTCTAGAGTAGTTATTTAATTAAATGTTACATTAATTCTAGGAAAGTGAAGGCGTGGCAACTGATTAATTGGATCACTTTAGTTGAGTAACCCATACCCTAAAGGCTGTTCGATATCTTGTGTTGGTAATTAGTATCTATATATCTGTTCATGTATGAGAGATGAGGTTAATATGAAACTCGACCTTTAATGATGTATGCAAGGTAGGGTAAGTGGTTTCTAGAGCAAAATGTCAGCTATTTAAGAGAATGGAGAATTTAAAAGCGAAGTGACCAAAAGGGTTTATATGTGGGACACTTTTAACCCTAATATTTGGTGGTGCATATGGGCCATACATAAATATTTCTTGTGATTGTTAACTTATAGCAGCGAAGTTTTGTCATTTTCACCATAAAGCAAAATGCTATTGAAATGCACCATTAATAATGTACAAGCTATTGCAACAATTGAATAGAGATTCTATACTTTCTTTTGACCATATTTTTCCATCTTCCTACTATCATCACCATCCCATCTCTACCACTAATATAAACACCACTATTTACCATCAGCGTTGACTCCTTACGAGTATAATGAGATCACTGTGGTGGTCATTAAAGATACAATTGGGCAGATTATTATAGGCTATTTAATCCACTTAATTCAATAAAAAACTTATAAAATTCTATAAGATTTAAGGTTAAGTTTTTTTTTTTAAAAAAACAATTAGAGACCTAACCTGATAAAATAATAAATTATTTCATTAATTCTGTCTTATATATATATATATATTTTTTTAAAAGATCAATAAGAATATTAAGCATTTTCTTATAAAAATCCTTTCATAATATACTAATAATAGGTTAAAAAATCAAAAGTAAAATAAAACATTTTATGTAATTAGGGTGGGGTAGTTTGATATTAGGTCTATGATGATTTTAGAGCGGATTTTAGTGAGAAGAAGAAAAACTGTAAATACCCAAAAAATTGTACATCGGTTTAGAAGTGTTTGTGAATATTAAAACACTTTTACATAAAAGATTACTTGATATAGCCGAGATTAGAACACAAAAAGGATACACGGAAAACATTCAAAAGATTTCAGTTGGACTTTGGTTTAAATGCCTTGGGAAAAAATTTGAACTTAATAATGTAAACTTGTCCTCGTAGAATGTGAGATGTGACATCCAATAGTGTATCAAACTAGACTATAAACGCCGTTGGACTGTGACAAGAAAAATATCTCTCTAATTGTAAGTTATAATTCAACGGTAGATGATAGAGGGAATTTTCAGCACCACAAAACACTAATTTTCATAATAGCATGATTGGTAATTTAAAGCACACAATTATAATTTGATATTTTATATTTGATAACAAGATGCTATTATATAAACAATTATAAACAAGAGTTTATATTTAAGGAGTATTTCCAAGAGATTTTATATTGAAACATATTAATATGTTTCTCATATATATAATTAGACCTATGATGATAAAGTAATATTAAGGGGTCTTTTGTTTCGTATAAATTAATATCCTGAATTCCTTTTTTATAAAATTTCGTTTTTATTTAAGGGAAAACGGTGAATTAAAGTGGAAAACCAATTTCCTGGTCAAAGAAAATTTATCCCCGACACATAGAAAATCACGCATATCTCGGAGAACAACATTCCGTTTTAAACTGTAAATCAAATTCCATAAGCCACTTATATATATAAAGCTAATGAGATTGACATCACAATAATTGCTTCTAATGTTTTCAAAGCAGTTCTTTTTTCTCTCTATATCCCTCATTCATTATCTCTTGTTATTCTAAGTTTGTAACCTTTTTTTCCCCTTGTCTTTCCAGGTTGCAACTAATAATAAATGCAATGCATTTCTGCTACTCGTTTTTACTTTTATTGGACGGACCATTATGAAGGCAGCTTTTAGCACATTGAAGATTGTAAACCTTACTATAAAGGTACCGAGAAAAATGCAAAGAATTCCTTTAAATTTTAATTTAAATGCAGATTGATCTCTGAATTTTTAAAATATAGTTTTTTATTCTCCAAAATTTTGATAAATTGACAGACAACCTACATAGAGTAAGAATAACTCTCTTAAACTTTTGGTACGCAAATACTCTATAAACTTATTAAAATATACTTTAAGACCCTCTAAAATTTGATAATTGTATAACTTTTTTTAACTAAAAAAGAAAATGTTATTTAAATTACCAATTATCAAAATTTAAGGGGTCAAAATATTATTGTAGATGGTAATTTCATAAAATTGCCATCTACAATAATATTATGTTTACAATTGATGAAAAATTTTAGTACTCATAACTTTCTATTCTTTCACTAATTTGGTTCTTATTTTACCTAACAAAGTTGAGGTCAATTTTGGTCTTTCCTCTTACTATCATTGATGATATCTAACTTTTGTCATTTTAGTTTTCCTCCATCTCTTGCTATTTTTGATGATCTTATCTTTACAAAATTTAAATGTTTTAATAGTTTGAATATTTTCATATATAGATAATTGAAAATGAAATTTATGTCGCCTAGTTGGTGTAGCAAAAATGGTTCTTTTGGCTAGATTGTCATAGTTAAACAAAAACAACATTTAAATAGAACACCAAGAGAGTCTTATGTGAATAGGGAGGATGAAAGGAAATTGTATATATATCAAATTCATATAATGGAGACATCCATTACGTCAATTGAATATGTATGAGGCTAAGGCTATTCTTTGAGTTATGTCTAATACTTTAAAGAGAAAAATTTATTGCATGAAACTAAAAATGTATATGTTAGAGAACAAGTTCTAGTATTTTGTCATTTGCTTGGGCACAACATAAGAAAAAGAGTGATGAGGGGGAAGGGGTGGGGAAGGTTCCATAGATCCACTAAAACTGTACATAGTACTTCTAGATCGTTTTGTAAGCCGTTTCAAAGTTATGTAAGTTTATCATCAAAGCACCAAGTGACATCGTCCCTCCAAAATAATAAATAATCAAATATTCTATCCATATTTTAATATATGCCATCAAAACAATAAAACTTATCATATATAATTTTAAACACTAATATAGCATTTTTATTATAACAATAGTTACTATTAGGATTATGTTGGCGCAATCAATGGCACACATGTTAATACATTGGTTCCTCTAAAATTTAAGGGTGTTTTAGAGGTTGAAAGGAAGGTACTACACAAAATGTCCTTGCAGCTATGACATTTGATTTAAAATTTGTTTATGTATGAATGGGAAGGTTCAACTCATGATTCTTGTGTCTTAAGCGATGCACTATCAAGGCTAGGTGGACTTAGGATTCTTGAAGGTATAAATGAATTTATTAACATATAATGAAAATATAATATCTATTTCTTGTAGTCATAAAGTGATATTTTCTTTGTAATTTATAGACAATTATTACCTTAGTGATACTAGTTATGGCATTCAACCAGGAAACATATCTCCTCATAGAGGGTGGAACTATGCAATAGCTGGTTTCAAATCGTAAACTGAGGTGGGCCTAAATCGATGATTGAACCACTGGGTATTAAGGGCTCAAGCGGTTCAAGGTTGCCAACCCATCGAGTTAAGCTGGTTGGCCTGTCGATTCAAGCTCCATTTAAAAAAAAATTTGAGAGTCCATTTTCGGTTGTAAATTTGCATTGACAATTGTTATTCAATTTTATAATATATCATTGGTCAGACCAAACAAATTTATTTGGGATCTTAAAAAACAAAAGAAATTTTTTTGGAAAATCAATCCACAAGCAACGTAATAAGAAGCAAACAGAAAGTGGACTAGGAAACTTCCATAAAAAGATTGAAAATAAAAAAGAGGAAATTTTCACAAAATATTAAAAAAAGAAAGATGATAATTTTGGGGAAAAAAAAACCAAAGTAGTTCACAACCAAGTGAACCAGCGTTGAATCATTTGGTTCACTTAAACAGGCTTAAGATAGTGCTTCCCAAGGGTCAATACCGTTTCACTCTTCTATCAACCCGTGAAACGGCGGTTCGAAACCCGTTCAACCCGATGAACGACTTTAATAAAGGAGTCCAATATCATTTTAAAAAGTTTATCCACAATCATCCTCCAGAAAATGCAAAAGAGCTTTTTAATCTTCATCATTTGTCTTTGCAAACATCCATTGAAAGGTGCTTTGAAATTCTAAAAAGTCATTTTGTGTCTTCGATGCAGTACCAAATTGGTCGCTTGAAGTATAAATAGATGCAGTGTTTTCTTGTTCCATCCTTCACAGTTTCATTATGGCAATTGATACAACCAATTCGATCATAGAAGAGGTATCAAATCATTTAGAATCTCAAAGAAGTAGTCAAGTATCTTGATGAATCAACGGAAGAGAGTGAAGAAAATAGAGAATAGTCAATAAAAAGAGATGAAATAGCAATTGCAATGTGGAGCAATTGTAGAACAAATAGGCATAATATGTAGCTTTTTTGGTTATTGAATTCTTTTTATACAGTCCCTTTTTGTTGCTAAACGTAAGTTTCGTAGACATATTCAAATACTCTTTGAATTTTCAATTGCCTCTTTGCATCCATCTTGTGTTGCTATTATTAATATGTTAAAAGAATATAAGGTATTTGCATATTTATTGTTTTGTCTTTGAAATTTATTGGTATAACAATTATTACTTGTACTTTGATGTAGCTATGAAGAAAAATAATGAGAAAGAAGTGAACCTTACTGATAAGGAGGTAAAAGTTAAACACTTCAAATTGTTTAAATCAATGGAAGATTTGATACTAGAAATTCTAGCCAATGAGGCTCTAAAGGAAAACAAACCTTCAATAACATTCAAACTAGCATCTTTCGCACATCTACAAGATGCTATAAATGAAAATTTTGGAGCCACTTGCTTTGTAGATCATGTAGAGAATCATCTTTGCACTGTCAAAAATACATGGGATACTATACAAAAGTTGTGAAATAAGAGTGATTTTGGATGGAACGATCAGATGAAGATGATTATTGCTGATAGGGAGGATTTCAATGAAGTTATGGTAAGTCATTTATAATGTTTCCTTTCTCTTTAAATGTTTATTGTTGTGGTGCATCGCCTATTATTTAAATAATTTCATTTTTGTATGTCTTTGTTCAGTCACATCTAAATCATGAGAAATTTTTGAATAAAAAAATTACCATGTATGATGAAATAGCTTTAGTTGTGGGAAGAGATATTGCTACTAGTAGTTTTGCTAAGTAATTTATAGAATTCCAAAATCTATTGAATGTCGATTATGATTCTCTCCATATTGAAATTTAAGATGGTGATGATAACGGTGAAAAGGAACCAAAAGAGAAGTTTACGATTCCATCTAATCCCCTCTCACATAGGAAGCAAAAGCAAAACACCAATGAGATATTTATTAGAGAACTTCGATGAGGTAGCAGGTGTAATAAGAGAATTGAGTAAGGACAAATTAGGTGTTGACAAACTTTATAGTGAGGCTATGAAAATAGAGAAATTCAACCAATTTACTTTGGTTGAAGTGTTTGATTTCATGGTTGAAAATGAAAAGATTGCGAAAGCTTTTATAGTCAAAAGTAATGAACTCCAACGTATATGGATCGATAAATTCATTCAAGGGTAGTAAAGCGACCTAATTTTCACAATTTCGATTATGTTAGCTTAGATCTGTTTGTTTCTGTTTAATAAATTGCAATGAAACAGACGTGCTTTTAGTTCATTCCCAAGATATGCAGGATGACTGCAGAGTTGACACAATTATAGGTGGCTCTTCAGATAGAAACCTCATTGCTGGAATGGCTTCTGTGTTCAAGACGATTACTCTCAGTGGAATCATCCTATACTACGTTCTCATGTTTATACTTTAGTGATGCTAAATTTACGTGTGGATTGGATTGTTGTCACGAGTGATGCGAAAAGACATTTCTGTAACTTCGGCCATATATTTGTCTATATCTTTTCTTTAATCACGGCCCACGGTTCTAGCCATGTTCAATAGAAAAAACAATGATGCATGTTATGGATGCTTTGGGGTTAAAACACAGTCCAGCATGTGTTTAAAACTTCATTACCTGTAAAGGATAAATTTTCAGTAGTTTATGCTCTCAAATATAAATAAATAAATAAATTAGATTATTGACTTTAATGTGGCTCTTTGATGATTAGCCATTACTCGTAAAATCCCAAGCGTCTCATATTGTTTAAGCCATAAATTCTAGTATAAATTTATTTTGTCAAGGATGCTAAATTAGCACACACAGGTAAAATCTTTTTCACTAAAAAACAAAAAAATAGCCAAACACATAAAAATACGATATTTTTCAAGAAACTATTTTTAGGGAAACCTTTTCTACTAAAGAGTATTTTTCTTTAAAACAAATGAGGCCTAAAAGATTGTTTGTTGTTATGTGCATTATATATTTATATAACTACAAAAGTTTATAAAATTCAATAAGATATGTATATGTATCTTTTTCATATTATATAATGGTACGGGTTATATGTACAAGTTAATTTATAAATACAAGTAAATGATATTATAATTTGATAATTGCCTTTACTCACTATCATATTTTAGAAATAGGTGCATATATATTTGAATACATGTCATGGTGATATTTTGAAGTATATAAAATAAATATATATACATAAATATGTATATATATATTTCACACCCATCCCACAATTGTGTCCAATTTAATATGACCACTACTTTCAAGAATTTTTATAATAAACTATAAATAGTCCTTTATGCGTAAACCACATTTGGTATTATGACTTTCAAAAACTCATCTATATACAATTTATGATTTATAATGTCCACATAGCTGTATCGAAACATACATACAAGATTATACAAAAGATCCAAGATAAAAATAAAAAATAAAAATAAAAAAACCTCTTGTGTATCGCTAGTAGAAATATCATTAATAATGTTTAACCGATAAATAATAAAGTACTGATATGACTAATTATGATAGATTATATAAGCATAGTGAAAGGTCATAAATACACAAAATATTGATATCATGTCCGTATTACTATACAATTACTAATTCTAAGATTGAGATATAACCGAAAAGTGTGTATTTATGTGTGTGTATATATATATAAATAATAATTTCTAAATCATAAAATTGTAAAATAAAACTTTCAAATTTAGTAAATCACGAGTAAATCACATATAAAATTTCATTAAGAAATATTATGGAAGGTCTATTGAGGCATATAATTAATTATATCTTGTTGCATGAAATACTAATTATGGACCTTCTAAATTGTCGTGTTAGCCTACCATTTTAATTATAGTGTATGGTATATATGTGCGTGCTGGTATGTACATAACTTGAAAATTTTACTTATATCATTAATAGTAACACTTTTGATAGCTAAACAATGATATTACAAATGATAGAATCAACTGTGATAACAATACTCAAACCAACAATAATAGCAATTAATGCTTATAATTATAAACAAAGGTTTGGAATGCGCTCAAACAATGTTTAATTATATGGATATCAAAATGTCTACCACTAATATTATTTTCATAGACGAGTTATGAGAAAAAAAAAAAAGAAAAGAAACTCTCAAGAGAAGAAATATGACAAGAGTTGAAAATGTTATTTTACAAAATTTGATAAGTGAATAGTTATAATTTTACAAAATCATTAGACAAATATATAATATAACTTATATATAATATCTGAAGTTTTTTCAAAATAAAATTCAATTGCTATACTAAAAATTCACAAGATAAGTCATTTTTGTAACTCAATCAAACTTTAGAAATTCTACTAGAATAAAATTTTGAGAAATATGAATAAGAAGTGTAAAAGTATTTGTTACTCGAATATGATTTAAAGATTATTAAACTAGGTAGTTTAATTTGAATGTCCATTGCTTAATAATAAAGTTGTCAAAACTATCTTTATAAATTACTATGTATTGTGATACATTATATAAAGTACCCAATTACAATTTTGTTTTATCCTGTCAAAAGAAAGGACTGGTCACAAAATATAGAAAATTCCTAGTATAGCAGTATCTCCCCTCTAAACCTCTCCCCGTCGGATCTCTTTCAAAACCCTTCCTCCCTCTCTCTCTCTCTCTCTCTCTCTTCCCGCATTTTCTTCAATTTCTCGTTTCAGTTCGACCCATTTCTGGCTAACATCTCTCTCTCTTTCTCCCTCTCTCTCCTTTTTCTTCCTTTTCATTCCTATTCCATGTTGCCACTGTCCACTTCCAGTTCATTCTCTCACCATCAAGTTTTCCCCTTCTCTTTTCTTTACCCAAATAAAGAGAAATAAACAAACAAACAAGGACTAAATACAACCCCATTTTCCTCTCGCTGACCTCTTCCACACTATCTCGTACTCTCTTTCTTTTTGTCAATTTTTTTTTTTTAGTTTGTTCAAAAAAGAAAAAACGAATTGTACATTTTTAAGATTTTATTTTTAACATTTGAGTATTATGGGTGGATAACGTAGCATGTTATTATTATGACTTTTATATCATTAGGTTTTAATATATTAAGTTTCAATTTGTTTTATTGTTATACTGCTAGAATAGAAAAGAAACAATAGCCAAATTATATTGACAAAACTTATTGAATCACTAAAGGTTTGCGCGCATGTTTTGTTCCGTTTTCTCCAATCAATTCTATATTTGTACATTTATTAGAGAATTTTCTATGCTTTTACTTTACGAAAATATTTTTTCTTGTAATTTATATACCATACACAGTTTCCTTCCTACCATCCTTTTTCTTTGGTTCATACTCTTTCTTAAGGTAGTTTTTACCATAAAAATTTACTAATGAATACTACACTCATAATGAGTGTACAAATTTAAAAATATCAAATGCATGAAATTTTAATTTATAATATTAAATAATTAATTATGCAAAAGGGTAAAAATAAAACTATAGAAACAAGTTTAACAGTAATATGTATTTAATAAATTTATAATCTTTACACAGGAAGGAGAGAAAAACAGGATATTGAAAATACAAAAAATCGTCCCTTTAAGTAGATATGTAAATATATATATATATATATAAGAAAGTGTGAGATGTAAGAGAAAGAATGTAATGAAAAATGGGAAAGTGAATGTAGAGAAGTATATTTGAAAAAAGAGAAAAAAAAAAAAAAAAGGTAGTTGTTTTGTATGGGGAAGTTGAAGAATAGATTGAGAAAAAAAAAAAAGTGGAAGAGAGAGAGGGAGAAAAAAATTGGAGTCAAAAAGTAATGGAGGAGAGAAAAAAATAGGTGGAAAAAGAAGAAATTAACAAATTTATCCATGATATAAGATATTTACAATCTTAAAAATTTATTTTAATATTGTTATTTTTTATGAAAAATATTATATTGAAGTTAAATAGGTAATTTTTAGAAGTAACGATTATACAAAGCTTTTAGAACTTTAATAATATAGATAGCTAATTTATTAATATAGTTTAGATATATTAATAAATATTAATGTAGTTAAACTATATTAATACAAATTAACATAGTAATATTGATGGCAAATATATATTAGTACATATTAATATAAGCATACTATCTTAATACGTATTAATATATATCTATAATATTTAAGCCAATAGTTCAACTAACTACTATTCGTCTCCATCTTTTTAATAAAGATAGTTCTTTTCCAATTCTCACTTATTGTAAGGAATATCTCCCTGCATTTACAACATCACCACCTTTACTGCACCTTAGACTAAAGAATAATTGCTTCTCTCTCTCTCTCTCTCTCTCATATGTTATCATCTTCTTATATGAATTCCAATGTAACTGTATGTAACATTGGTACTTATAATGTCTCAAAAGTTTAAAACACCTACCTTTTGTTTCTTCTACCATTTTTTCAGCCTGAATTAGTTAAACAATATTGATACATATTACTATTGTATTAGTGACGATCTATTAATATGATGTATATGAATGTGGTAATATTGATGGTCAAATTATATCAATATAGTAAGCTATATCAATGTATATCAACATTAATACACATTGACCTACATCAACAGGTATTAATATAGTCATGTTATATTAATACTATATTAATACCTATTAATAAAAATAAACTATATCAATACAATAATAATGATAGTCAAACAATATCAATGCATATTGTATAATAATAATGGGGTTAAACAATGTTAATACATCGATGATAATAGTCAAACTACATTACTATTGGCAAACTATATTAACATATCTTAATACAATAACATGTATATTCTAACTATATTGATTCATATTAATCTATTATATTAAGCTAAAATTTCATCTTTGATGGTACATCCACTTAAAAAAAAATATTGATCTATCTATTTACCTATTATTATTAAGCAAATTCCTTCTATTTTGAGCTCCCCACTCCATCAAAATAATATTTTGTATTAAATGAACCATTCCACCTAATACTCTTTTAAGGTTCATTTAGATTTTACCCATACTATATCTCCCCCTATTTTTGTGGATATGGTTACAATTTTGTTTCCATTTCATCATCTACTAAAAGAATCAAAATACAAGAGATTTTTTATGGTAACGTCATGTTGCTATAATGTTATGGTAAATCACAATCGATTTTAGTAAATTATGTGATAAATGGTAATATAGAAGTTATCGACAGCTTTGTTTTTTCAAACTTCAATAAATCATACCTATCAAAAACAAAAATCAATATGTCCATAGTTTTCATTTTATCGTTTATGACATAATTTATTGAAATCGAATGTGATTTACTATAACATTATGATAACACGATGTTATCGCAAAATTTTCCTAAAATATGATAAACTACTTCATCGAAAAGAGTAAGTAAAATTTTCCATGTATTTAATCGGTATATGTCTGCATTATATGCGAGGCAAGAGTTGTTTTTCAAGAGTCTGGAGGCCATATATCTCGACTAAACAGCCTAACCATATTATCAATGAGGAGAGTACATCCAAAATGCATTAGAAGGAGAAATATCGTGCATACAAATTCTTCAAGGCTCTCATACGCAACCAGCTTTACTGCTAAGTTGGTAAGTTGATTGTTGGCTTTCTATCTTTGGAAGACCACCATTTTCCAAGAGCTATATCAAGGGGAAAACATTTCTAGGAGAGATAAAATCACCAAGCCATTACGGAACCCTTTCCAAAAGAAGAAGTAATTTGCTCCAGACCTTGCTGCAGAGCCAGCTTTTTTTTCAACATGTTCTTCTCATTAGGGTCCTCTTCGTTTTCGATGAAAGATGAAAAATATGAGAAGAAAGTGTACCGATCATATATCAGTTACTCAATGCAAGTAATGCTATACTAACGTTATTGAAAAATATTCCATTATTTAAAAAAACTGAATGCTGCTGTTAATTCATGGTCAATCTAGGTACACAATAATTAGACTGCATATTTGCAACCTAAATCCCATGCCTTCAAGACCTGTGACATATTTACTGGACACCATTCTTTAAGCCTTGTACATCAAACTACCCTCGTGCCATCAACTACAACATACAGTAGTTTAAAGTTCATCAAGTTGCATAAAAATTTTAATGTACGCTCCATAAGAATGAGATTATTCTTAATTAAATGTAAAAGAAGATCGTGAATCAAATTGTAAGGAATCACTTTCGCCTCAATTGCGAAATCGAATATTCTTTTAGGTGGGTCAAGGTAATGTACCTCCAAAGGAAAAGTTGCATAATTAAGAACCGATCCACGACCCTCAATTAACCTAAAAGAGCAAGAAAGACGAAAAGCAGATTCAAGAATCATCATAAAAAAATACGTGAACCTCAATCCAAGATCTCTATGCTTATCCCCAAAAAGGAACCAGTAAAACATGGAAAACACTAACTAAGCCACATAGGCACACCATCAGATGAACAGCGTGATCAGTAAAGGGGTGGGGGAAAAGTAGGGAGTAACCACATGACAATTTTCCCATATCACCTTTCTAGATCAACATTCACATCCTTATCTAGAGCCGTAATCAACAATGTCTTCCACATTCAGCGACGATGAAACTGCAGCGTTTTTCGGTGCCCGCAGTGCTACTGCTTCTCTCGTCTTCTCCTGTTTGTAACCCTAATCTCTCGATTAATCATTGCTTCGTTTTATAATCAATTGATTCATTCGTGCTTTTATTATAATGATTAGATTATTTTTACAAAAGTAGAAGCAATTGTATCGCTGTTACCAAACTAAAGTTGAACAATACGGTAAGTGAATTGAGTAGAAAAATATGGTCACAGTCAGTCACAAATTCAAATTTGAAAATCAAGAATATACAGTTATCGAATGATCTTGGAGAAGAAGCGAATGAGTGAGAAAACTGATAATTTGGTGAAATTACTATAAAACCCATAAAAAATATTGGGCAAAAAATTAACTAATATATAGTAATTAATTTTAAGAAATATAATTTAAGAGCATTTTAAGGAATTTATGGATAAAAAAGAAAAAGGCTATACAAAGTTTTTGGAACTTAAATAATATAGATAGATATAGCATCTATGACATAATAAGTAGACAAATTTCGTGAAGATTGAATGTACTAACATCTGTTCTTTTTTTTTCAACTTAATAATCATTCTTGTAGATAAAATGCTATATGATATGCGTGTGTATATATAATTACGTGGTTAATATATTATTTATCGACAAGTGTTCATTTGGTCGGCCTAAACTTTTGGTTAATTCTACAATCGAATATATTTTAGGATAAACGTCGAAGACCATTACCAAAAACTTTTATAATCATGTGGACAAATTTAATTTCTAAAATTGAGCACTTTCTCAACTCAAAGATATATGAGACCTATAAATTTGGCATAGATGGCAGCACATGGGTCGAGAACCTTAGCATAACATTTTCACATCAAGAATATTAACTAAAAAAATAATAATAAAGTGCAAAATAAAAAATAAACTACTCTTCTTGTCTCTATTGATTGCTGGTTTTCCTTTATTAGCTCTCCAGGGATATTATCGAAGTAATAAAACCACTAAAAAAAAATAAAAAAATAACCAAAATAACAAAATTGATCAGTGAAACTTACCGAAAGAAAAAGTTAAACTTTTGGCCATAACAGTTTCCAAAGCCACCGTTTTTTTCAGGGCCAAATCCTTATATTTGGAAAATTAAACAAAAAAAAAAAATCAATTGCAGCAGGTGAGTAGACTAGATCAAACAAAAGAAAAGCCACATAAACATTAAAACTTAACTACATAAGCATACAAGAAAAATCAAATTTGCCTTATCATTTCTAGATCAACTCTGGGAAGGCAAACAGAACAGTTTTATTTTGCATAATTTTATGGATTTTCGCTGTAATAATCAGTGACTCGATTCCCGAGCAACATCAACTCAATCTTGGTACAACCACCACTCAAGCATAGTGCGACAATAACTCAAGTCAGGTACGATAGTGGCTCGAGCCTGCTGCGCAATGACTTCGAGTCAGGTGCGACAACGAATTGAGCATAGATAGCTCCAGTTTGAACCAATGCGGTTTTATGGTAGTTGGAGTAGGTAGTAGCCGGCACTGCATTGGTAGTTGGGGTCGAGATGAGAATATGAATTTCTGATATTCCTTTTATTCTTTTTTTTTTTCCATATCTTCCTTGCATTTTGTTTATTTTTGCTTTACTCTCTATTTATTTTTTTCTTTTAGGGTGAAGATTTATGACATGGCAAAGCCCACATGAACTGCCATATAAACAAAATTTATAGGCCCATATACGTAAAGAGGAAAAGTACTTATTAAAAATTGGAAAGTTCTATGAAAGTTTTCAGAATTATTTCATACAATTTACTCTGTATTTTAAACACGTCCAAGCATATCCAAAAACTCTATCATTAACCCTATTATTTATTATCAACACTCCTCAATGAAGTTTAGCAAGCCTAACTGGGCTTAATTTTTTTTAAGAGGTTTCGTTAGCAAGTATAAATGGGCTTATAATCATATGGACAAATTCCAAATGCACAGAATTTCTTTTTCTTGATCTCTTTGGGCCATCGTGAACACTCCATTTTTTTTGTTTTCTAATTTTGAACCACTGGAAAACTTTTAGTTAGAACTTATATAGTAGCTTATCCACATATTCCCGATCGTTCATTATTTGTAAAATATATAAAGAGTTGATCAATTATCGCTATATAATTTATATAGGTACACTATATAAATGATGTCATATTACAAAAAGTCTTGATTTTGTAACTCATTTATAAACTATATACTAATAATTTCATTTATAGAAAGCCTTGATTTAAAGTGGACTCTTTCAAATTCAGTTACGGTAATTTAGTAAAGAGATTTGCTATAGGATTTACTTTGCATATATATAATAGTTGAGAATTTAGGGATATATATATATATATCTAATCAACAATTATTAATATCATGTTTAATATGCGAGAATAAACTAAGAATAAAATCGCGATTTTAAGATTTATTCAGTTTTTCATATTTAGAAGTGCTTTAAAAGCCAAAATTATAATTCCTTAAAATTGATGATTTCAACTTTAAAAAGGATTTTGATTTCACTTTTGAGGAGGGATGGGGGCATTAATTATATTAAATAAAATTTATTTCTTTAACCTTTAAATAAATTATATATGCAATAATTAAAGGTGTTTTTGACAGCTACTAATATATCAACATTTAATTCTATTTCATTCTACTGACATTTTCATATACAATCTTTTTATTCTATTCCAATCCATTTGCTATCCATCCAGTAAATCAAATGCAACATCATTCTCTTATCTAAGTCTTTTTCTCTATGCATTCATTCCCCTAATCGTGGTGGTGGATCCAGTCAAAGCGCTAAAGATAGCTATACAGAATTACCATCCGGGTGATATATCCTCTGCTTATAGCAAGACAGTCTTGCAATTTGCTGTTAATAGAACCATCACCATGGTTTGCATACGTGTCATTACAATCCTCTTTCATTGAACCTAGTTTCCCTTCCTTTTTTTTTTTTTTGCTAATTTGCTTTAAATATATGTGGAGATTCTCAAATATTATATCTACTATCCAGTATAAAACAATAAGGTCCTTTGAGTTTGGCCGGTTGCGGTTGGACTACGTTTGATCGAACCAGCGTTGGCTATTAATCGGAACTTATTTTGCTAACCATTATTCACTTTAATTGTCTACTTGTAAACGTGCAATCGTATTGCATGTATAAAATTTCCATATGCTGGTACGATAAAATTTTTAACATAATACCATGAGTGACTTAAATTATTTCATAAAATTATATGGATGTATATTTAGTAAAAAAAAAAAACACAAAATGGTTCTTTACTTAGGCACATATCAACTTATACCAAAATAATTCCTATCTATCCACTAACACATAACTTTTTTCTATACTCTTCCTTAATTTATTAAATTAATATAAGTATGTGAGACACTAAAAGCGATTAACAAAAAGCATCACTGGGTTTAATATTATATAGATATTATTTATTTGAATTAAATGGATCTTAATTGTTCACCAAGCCTAAATATATACTTAAGAGTAAACTAGTGTAAAGACTAGTTCTAAACCATGAACCGGCTTGACCCAATTCAGAAATGGGCAAGCCTAAATCACCCCCCAAATTGTTAGGTTCGAAAGGTTTAAGCAGTTTAAGGAGTCGAAATCACTCAAATCGGCGAGTCGATGCGACCAGTTCATCTCCTTAAAAAAAAAAAAAAAAAAAGAAAAGAAAAAGAAGAAGAAGAAGAAGAAGAAGAGAGAAAGAGAAGGGAAACCATTAAATCGGAAAAAATAATTAAATAATATCTATTAAATCATAACATGTCAAAGCTACTTTTTTGCGATAATAAAATATAATTTTCTAAAAATAATATTATTAAATTAATGATAAAAGATTAATCATGAGTTAATTATACGTTAAGGATGGATGAAAATTTCAATTTTAGTTAATATAAGTATTTTTTATAAAACTTATCAAATGTTAAGAACTTAAACATAAGAAAAAGATAAAATTTGAGGGAAAAAAATAAAATAATTGAAATTACATTAAGTCAAAAATTAATTAAAAAATTAGAAATTTATTAATGAATTAATACAATTTAAAAAAAATGAGAGAGAGAGAGAGAAAGGAGGTTACGTTTGGGAAAAATACACAAAAGTGGGAATCGGATCCGGTCAAAAATTAATATAAAAGAATAGAAATTATTAAAATTAATAAAACAATAAAAATTTAAAAAAAAATGGATTTAAGAACCGATTAAACCAGCCCAAAACCATGACTAGTCAAGTCGGTCATGGTTTATCCCCATATGTCTCGTGAACCAAGGGCACTAATTTATTTGGCCTGCTATTTGGGAATGACAGCAGCCTGTAATTGTATTGATGACCCTTGTGTTTTGGTTCATAATTCTATCGGTTCTTTGCTCACGCAAAACCAGAATTGATTGATTTTTCCAATAGTTTTTAGATAATGAAAAATAGCCGATAGCGGTCAGATCAACCCACTAAATAAACATATTACTTAAATAAAACTTTAATTTTCGACCAACTGTTAAATTTTGCATGTAGAATGCTAGTGATAAGTATTGAGAGTAGGCATGAACCTGTACGTAACGCATCGCAAGATTCATAAGTATTAGCCTGTCACTTGGTCAAACAATGTATAGGTCACCCATGTGTGGAAATGTTCTGTCTGTAGAATCCGGAATCCCTCCATGGAAGTTCTTTATTTAGATAAAACATCAGCAAAATTGGTGCAGGATTCGACCTGAAAAACCGCTGATTCTTTCATCTCTATAAATATAGTAACCTCCTCATAGGCTATGTACGCAAGTGCTTCCCCTCCTCTCTTTAAAGAATAAGGAAGACATAAGGAGGGAGAAGTAAAAATGGCAACTTCTTGGGAAGATGAGACCTCACCGAAGAACAAGAAACTCTCCACCTACAGTAAGCTCCCTCGAACCACAACCACCGTCGTGAACATGGTTTTGTAGTTGCATGGAAACATCAAATGTGGCTTGTATTGCATGATATCCTTGTTCATTTATATACTTTTCTTTTTTTCCCCAGATTTTCTGTTTAAGTGAGAAAAGTTTCCATAAAACTAATATGCCAAGTAAATGGATTAGTACAGAAAAGTATGAATAAAATTCTAACACGTGCAAATCAATGCCCCACTACAAGCAAGCTTAAGTAGCCGGGCAATAACCTTGTTTTGCTGACTGAATGTATATAATGCAGAGGCTGAAGAAGAGAATGATAATCCTATTGAAGAAGTAAGACTCACAGTCCCGATAACCGATGATCCTTCCTTACCAGTAATGACATTTAGGACATGGGTCCTTGGTCTGTCGTCGTGTATCATCCTTGCTTTTGTAAACAAGTTCTTTGGCTACCGCCAGAACCAGCTCTCAGTCAGTTCAGTCTCTGCACAAATTGTTTCTCTACCATTGGGAAAATTGATGGCTGCAACCCTTCCTACCAAGAATATCAAAGTCCCCTTCACAAAATGGTCCTTCTCATTGAATCCAGGACCATTCAATATGAAGGAGCATGTGTTGATCACTATCTTTGCTGGCTCGGGTGCGGGTGGGGTTTATGCTATCCACATACTGACCATTGTCAAGGCTTTCTATCATAGGGGCATCAATCTTCTTGCAGCCTTTTTTCTCGCACTAACTACTCAGGTAAACAAGAACAAAAATCAATGCAATTGTTTGTAAATTTAGGGTGTGTTTGGTTCGTGGAAAAGGTTTTTTCCAGACCACTTTCGAAATTTATTGTAAATAAAATTTTAGATTTGTTGAATATTTTCGTAATAATATCGAGAGACTTTGGTTATTAATGGTTTATAGATGCAAGTGATGGTAGGAGATAAAGAAGTCAAGCGATGAACGGCGGTGGTGGTTAATATTCAAAAAAAAAATTGTTAAGCAAAACTAAGGGAAATGGTTTTCAATTTAAAACTTAGGGAATCATTTTCTATTAGCATTTTTCATAGGTTTGACAAACACATTATTAATGCATTCATGCTGTTCTTGGTGTTGTCCTCTTTTACCTATATTAACTAAAATATTGAATCAGACAATGCAGCATTTGAAGGCACTGATATTCTTGTGGATTTCAGATGCTAGGTTATGGATGGGCAGGACTGTTCAGAAGATACCTTGTAGACTCACCCTATATGTGGTGGCCCTCAAACCTTGTTCAGGTCTCTCTCTTCAGGTAATGTTATGTCCCGTACTTAACAAGGAAGTCTTATCTCAGGAGCACGACAAAATCCTTGGATAAAGACTATTAGAACTGATAAAAAGCCCATTAATCATTATTGGATTTGGATTGGCTTGCATGACATGGAAGTTTTATCATAAGTGCATAGCAGATCGTTCCTTTGAGATGAAAGGATGGTTAGTCAATACTGATTAGGAAATGAAAGGCCTATTTTTAGTTACGGTTATTGACTGCTGTTGTTTATCTTGCAGAGCATTGCATGAAAATGAAAAGAGGCCAAAGGGTGGACGATCGCAGCTGCAATTCTTCCTTATCGTCTTTATCAGCAGTTTTGCATACTATCTCATACCAGGCTTTCTCTTCCCTTCGATTTCTACCGTCTCGATTGCTTGTTTGATATGGAAGAAGAACATCACTGCTCAACAGATTGGCTCTGGTCTAAAAGGCCTTGGCATAGGCGCCTTCGGCCTTGACTGGTCTACGATTGCCAGTTTCTTAGGAAGTCCCTTGGCAACCCCTGCATATGCGATTTTCAACTCCCTTATCGGATTCATCTTGATGGTCTATGTGGCTCTTCCATTGCTTTATTGGAACAACATATATGAAGCTAAGCGATTCCCCTTGATTTCCTCCCACACTTTTGATGGGTATGGCCATAAATATAATATTACTAGGATTTTGAATGAGAAAACCTTCGATATCAACTTAGAAGCCTATGGAGGTTACAGCAAATTATACCTTAGTGTCTTCTTTGCCGTCACTTATGGATTGAGTTTCGCAACATTAGCATCAACAATTTCCCATGTCGGCCTCTTCCATGGAAAGTATGTCCTGTTACTACCTCTTTATGTCCAATCTCCGTGTTCCATTGTTTTATTAATTTCCAAAACGATTGTATCAGAGAGATTTGGCAAATGTGGAAGAAGACAGCGGGAGCCATTCACAATCATTTTGGAGATGTGCACACAAGAATCATGAAGAAGAACTATGCCGTAGTTCCTCAATGGTGGTTTCACATTGTTCTAATTTCCTCATTCTTGCTTGCGTTATTTGCCTGCGAAGGTTTCGGTAGACAGCTCCAACTTCCATGGTGGGGACTTGTTCTGGCATGCCTTATCGCGTTTGTCTTCACATTGCCGATTGGGATCATCCAAGCCACAACAAACATGGTAATTTCACCAAGTAAAATTAACTTCAAATTTTGTTTTTCTCTAGTAATAAGTTATGAATCCACATTGATTCAGTCGATTTTGTGCAGCAACCCGGACTAAATGTCATCACGGAGTTAATCATTGGTTACTTGTACCCCGGGAAGCCCATTGCTAATGTAGCATTCAAGACTTATGGCTATATTAGCATGGCACAAGCACTCACATTCGTTCAAGACTTCAAATTAGGTCACTACATGAAAATTCCTCCAAAATCGATGTTTCTTGCACAGGTAACCCTTAATTCGTTTCCCATGATCAACTAAACCAATAGTTGTAAAACCACAAGAGATTTTACGGGTTTAAACTTCTAGATCGGTTGATTATGGAACTACAGCAAATAATAGCGTTAGGGCAAAAGGTCCTAAATTCAAAACCCCGGCTCTCCTATTCCACTTCTGTTTAATTAAACTGTACTAGATCCAACAAGCTTATTATCAAGATAGGAAGTCGTAAGATCTTTTTGGGGTCTAAAATTTTCTTTTTGCTCTTCTCGGTTTCCTTGTTATAGAATTTGACCGATACATTAGTCTGTACATTTTCTATATTACAGCTGGTGAGTACAGTGGTTGTTTCAAGTGTCTATTTTGGCACAGCTTGGTATCTTCTCACAGATGTCAAAAACATTTGCGATCCGGACCGGCTTCCAGAAGGAAGCCCGTGGACATGCCCAGGCGACGATGTCTTCTACAGCGCTTCCATTATTTGGGGAGTCATCGGTCCCGGCCGGATGTTCACTAACAAGGGGATCTACCCAGAGATGAACTGGTTCTTCCTCGTTGGTTTCCTTGCACCGGTTCCAGTCTGGTTCTTCCAGAGGAAATTCCCTCACAAGGTATGGATCAAGTACATCAACATCCCAGTCATACTATCAGCAACATCAGCCATGCCACCAGCAAAGACAGTACACTACATAATGTGGTTTGCAGTTGGACTTTTCTTCAATTACTTCGTTTATAACAGGTATAAAGCGTGGTGGGCAAGACATAACTACATCTTGTCGGCTGCTTTGGATGCGGGTGTCGCCTTTACGGGAATCCTTCTTTTCTTTTCCCTTCAATCTCATGACATCTCCGGCCCTGCCTGGTGGGGAAACGATGCTAGTGATCACTGTGAACTTGGTGATTGCCCTACTGCTCCAGGGATCGTGGCCAAAGGATGCCCCGTTTTCTGACATGATAAATGATGCTCAAATGCTCCATGGAGTGGAGTTTCCTGTTTATGCATGATCAAGCCTTCGGCTACACCTTTCCTATGACAATGACAACAACGACAACGACGATGACGACGACAACAATGATGATGATGGTGAAGTCGTCAATTGTTTCTCCGTCTTGGATGAAATGTTGTAAAAAATGACGTGTATACTTTATTTGTTTTAGACGCAGAAACATCTTGTAAATAAAGTTAAATCAATTGTCTGTATTACCGGAAAAATTTTACTGAATCTCTCTATTACAAATTGAAGCTGACAGTGATGCATAAACCAGGAACCTTAACTAAACATATGTGGTATGTGAATTATTCCCCATTAGATCCATTGTTGATATTCGCTGCAAGCACATATAATCAAGATCAATGAAAGATTGTTCACATACTAACTTGGATGCAAACAAGAATAGTAGCGTAAATCGTGAACGGACTAAACCTATTTGTAGGCTACTCACCGTTATGCTCGGTACTCACTTAAAAGATCAATTTAGATGCGGTTGACAAGCTGGTGAGCTAATCGTGCTTGAGAGGCTTGATTTGGCTTAGTACCGTACAATCTCGACTTGATTATTCCGTTCCTTGTGTTAACACCATGTTATGCCATATTTCTTCATGGTTTACTCGTTTCATGTGTTTTGCTTTGTTATTATAATGGTATAATTTCTTAAATAAATCGGAAAAAGAAAAAGAACATTT
Organism: Lumnitzera littorea; assembly: GCA_024138015.1. Classification (NCBI taxonomy): domain Eukaryota; kingdom Viridiplantae; phylum Streptophyta; class Magnoliopsida; order Myrtales; family Combretaceae; genus Lumnitzera; species Lumnitzera littorea. The sequence goes on along the minus strand of JAMXBB010000001.1, from coordinate 123,673,118 downwards.
TGATGTATTTTATTTCTACGTTTTCCTACTTCTCCGGCTAACATTTACTGGCGAGATCACAATTACGGGCTAATATATTTATTTGAATAATGATAAATAGTGAGAAAAATCATTGAGAGACTTAGTTGAAAATTTGAAATGAATTAATGATATTTATTAGATTTTATCGTCTAAATAGTATAAACACAAATTACCCGATCTTTATCAAACACAGGATTATTCTCAAGAAAGTTTCTCAAAATTGTATCTCACCGTTTATCGTTTTTCTATTTATTTTCTTTAATTATCACAGAAAAAAGCCTGTAGCCCATTTCTCATTTCCAATCCTGCCTTCTTCTCCGTTGACACACGTAAGTTCTCCTCTCTCTTTTATTTTCTTCCCATGTCGATCTTTGTTTGTTCTCTTTCATTTTTTTTTTTTTCTTCATTCTATTTAATGTAAATGTATGGGAAAATAAAATAAGTTCTCAAAAAAAGCATTCTTAGAATAATAACATAAATAATATAACCTTTTAAAGAAGCAATTTTAAATTAAACTAAAATCACATCCTCAAAAAACGATTTTCCTATCATATAATCTAATTGCTCTTTTTAAAAGATCATTTTAATAGCAAACTCAAAATCTCCTTTTGAAAAGGTGATTTTATTAAAAACAGATTTCAATGGGGCTAAATACCCACCGCACCCCTTTTTTCTTCTTCCTCCCCCATATAAACAATACACTCCCTCCCTCTACGTTAAGCCCTAATGCGACCTTTCTCTCAAAAAACTCTATTTCTAGTAAATTTCTTATCAAATTGACACTAGATTAAAAGTCTTAACACCATTATGAATCCCTTCCTATATGAAATTCAAAGAAACAAGGAGAAATCCATGCTTTACCCTCTATTTCTCTCCTTAGATGCCTAGTTTAGTGTAGAAAAAGGTAATTTCTTTCAACTTTTGTTCATTTGTACGTATCTATAACGATGAATCACAAATTTCATAGGCTTTTCATATGAAATAACTTGTAATATTATATATGAATTACATTTTTAATATCACATAACTTGAAATTTATGGAAAGACAAGAAAAATTTATAAGCTCCATAAAATACTTTATTCTAGGGTAATTCTAAAGTGTTGCAGAACAGTTTCGATTCTACATGTCATATAGAATGGTGTATGGTATGGTCTTATACCATACTTACCCTATACTCATTTAATCATATTATAAACATATTGGTTTAAGTATAACATAAATATATCGTTTTATATAGTACATGCAACATGTATATGTTACAATTCAAACAAAATATATGGTATAAAGCATATTCATGTTATATATTAAGACATATTTTATAATATACTAGTCATCATGTAGCTGCATCGCATGTGCAAAAATTAAATAGAGAGATATTTTAAAAAAAATATATGCATAGTTCAAAGATCTATGGAAAAAAAAATAGGGAAAAAGAACAACAATAGTGATACATGAAAAGTCTGTGAAGAATAGAGGAAAGAAGATAACAGTAAAATTAACAATGTTCTTGTTAAAGTACATGAAATTATACTACTCATAGTTAAGTTGCTCCATCCAAGAAGTTTGCATTTCTCTGGAAAGCAATGTATACGCATTAATTAGGGAACTCGGTTCGTAGCAAAAAGGATCACGAAATAATGCATTCTATGAAACAATGCATCTCAGATGTCCCGTGCAAAAATAATTGAGCATTACAAAATTAACATGTTGTTATGATAGCAAAACCAAGTACTTAATATATAGAAGTATTATGGAAGTCCCTAGTGATGTTATGATAACCATGTCGAGATTAGGCCTGAATATTGGTATTAAAGCTAAATAAGTATGATGTATGAGCATACATCAATAAGTAAAAAATTAGTGTTTCGAACATCTATGCAACACCTACCTACGATTTCATGAGCTTTTGATGGTCGGTTACTTCTCACAAAGTGATGACTATCAACAATGGAAGTTTACCCACGTAAATGTGCCATATAATGGATGTCTATTAAACAGGGACCTAAACATGTATTAAAATGATAGTATGGGGATTAGTAATATATATATATATATAAGGGTGTAGAAATAATCGAGCCCTACAAAATGGACTTGACTGAATCGTTGATATCCGAAAGTTTTATGGAGTCCTTAACAATTTAACAATTTTATGATAACCGTATCAACTTATGAGACTAACTATTGGTATTAAAGCTGAATAAATAAGTTTGGTCTATGAATATACATTAATGTGTAAATAATTAGTGTTTTAATAATTGTACAATATATATCTACAGTTATAGCAACCTCTGATGGTTGGTTGCTACCTATGAAGTAATGAATACTAACATTGGAAGTTAATCCACACAAACATGCCATATGACAAACAGTTGTTAAACAGGGGCCTAAAGAAGTATCGAAACAATATAATGGGGTTTAGTAAAAAGAAATATGAGGTGTGGAATGATGATGCACTATGTACTTGTAATAGGAAGATACTCATTTTGATGAAACAGTTCCTCAAGTTGATGATCATCTATGCATTATTCAAAAGAAAATAATTGAAGGTAAATTTACAATTAGTGAGACAAATGTATACGTGTGTGTTCTTACCTATTTGTGTAGATCAATCAAGTATGAGCATAGAGATAAGTGTTTGATCCAAGAAAACGGGCCAACCAATAAATACCTATTAAGTGCAAGAGTTTAGAAGCATTGTGTCTTCGTTGAGAAGATAAGATATTGAAGGTAGAATCTATACTTACTATATAATTTGATCGGCATCTTGCAAAATAAGCCTCTTTTTGCTGGACAAATATGGCCTACATTCTTGCTCAATAACAATGTCTCCAATAAGATCTTCTTGCATTGATCATTTCATTGGTAGACAACAAATGGTTTAATACTCCATTTGGTTCCATTATTCATCTAAAATGTGGAATAGTAAACTCTAAAATGTTATGAGTTTTATAAGATACAATAAGTACAATAAATGGATTATATGTATACATGTGTCATCATATGTAATGAATAACATATCCTATTCAAATATTTTTACACACAGCTTAGTTTTCATGGAGGTTTCCTCTTAGCTTCTTTGCGTACTTTCATTTGCTCTTTCTCACATGATAAAAAGCTTAAAATACCAATTGGAAAATGAAGGTTTTAAATAGAGGATAAATTGAAAATATACACATAAAACAATTGGTGAGGTACCAACAAATCACTTCAACTCCTAACTATATTTTCACATTTGCATAACTATTCAAATAATATAAATAGTTATAAGTTGCTAATAAAATCTTAATACTATCCTTACTTATAAAACTCATTTGTCGGACTACTATTTTTAAAAGGGTATCCTAAAATACTAGTTAATATATTACAAGAAGAAACTATTTATCGTTTATGAAGTACATTTTTTTTTTTCAAAAAATACGTAACTATAAAAAAAAAAAAAATTGTTTTATATTGCTAGGTTTTATATTGCTCCTCTCTTGACCAGCTTTCCAAGAGCTGAAGGAACGCTTACCGTGTTGTTAAGTGTTAAGGTGAGGGTCATGTCTTTGACCAGGCACATTCCTTTCTTATTATTATTGTTTTCTTAAATTTTTTATTCGTTGAAATATAATATTGGGATAAAAAAAATAAAAATATTAAAGAATTTTTATAAAGGAAGTCAGGAATGAAATGATAAATTCTTGAGAAAAGTGTTTCTTGAAATATTAATGGGATTTCTAAAAGTAAGAAACAAATTTTTCAGGGATAAAGATGGTCCGGAGAACATCGTGCTCTTTCTCAAGAAAATCTATCTTGTAGACGAGTTCCTCCATGCTGCTTTATTGGCCAACTTTGGAGTATGAGTCCCGTTGGCACTAGTCAACGAGCTCGACGTAGCACACAAACGTGAAGGATTTCCGTCGAAACTTCATATGCCACTAAGAACAGAAAATACAATTAGCACTGCGTGTATTTATCAATTAATTCATAATATTGCTTCCCTTGAGAGCCAACCTCATCGTGCATGCTTCTTCTTGGACATGATAAAAAGCCTAAAACACCAGTTGGAAAATCTTCGCTTATGTCATAACGAAGGTTTGGAATGAAGGATAAATAATAAATACATCCAATAAAACGATTTGGTGAAGTAGGAACGGATCGCTTCAATACCTAAAACATATTTTTATATCTCCATAGCTTTTGAAAATATTTATATGTATATGTATTCATAAATTACTGCTAAAGTCTTAAAACTAGGTTATTTATAAAACTCATTTACGAAGCTATTATTCTTTAAAAGATGTTTAAAGACACTTGTTAATATATCTAATAATATATATATATATATATATATCCATCTTCTTGAGTTCTATGAACTATATTATATTTTTTTTAGAAAAAACGTAGCTAGAAAAATTTTATCTTATAAGCAACTAATAGGTGTCTAACACACCCATTAACCACGTCACCTCCATATAACTTTTTAGCAGATTGGTTTAGCAGTTAGAAACTCCTCCTACGGACAAAGGATGAACTTATTCCACGGGCAAAGGTAAATGATTGAACATCCGATGTTGTTACTTTTGACAAATAAGTTTCGGAGAAAAACTTTACTATTGTGATTTGTCGTCCGCTTTAATAATACATTATTGTAGTCCTCTTTCAATACAAAAATAAAAAATACATAAAATATAGTTGATCTGTAAGATGATATAGAGTGTAAAACCATTTGGCCTTGTAAGCTCCTCCTATATGCTTAGGTCTCTGTGTAAAAGAGTATGCATTTTGAAGACTATTTCACATATCTTTTCAAAGAAGCCTGATTTTATAAGTCCTTTAAAAAGTAGGATTAACTATTATAAAGGTTTATCATAATTGCATGTACTAAACCAAATGCTTCAAAGTTGTATAGCCAAGTTTAATTTATATTAATTAAGAGTACGATAGCAACTGCGATGTTAACTTCTATTTTAAAATGATTTACACGATGAAACTTTATGACTTTATTACTTAGGAGTGTAACACATCGTTATTGAATTTAATTTGTTCATGTCACATGCTTTGCGTGTAGTTCAATTTTAAAATATATTTATTTTAACAAAAAATTTATTTAAAAGATTTTTATAATTAACATTTTATTAATTCATATTTCCATTTTAAAGATCAAAATACTCAAATGTAGTTGTAATACAAATACTTTTTTTTTTTTTTTACTAACTGACAAAAAATCTCCCTCTCTCAATGTAATTCAGTCTCTCTATCTATTTCATAAGAATGTCTTTTAGGTGTTTAAATATGAAGGATCACATATAAAAAGCCTAAATCTAAATGATCATGTATAGGAGGATAAGTACAAAAGATTTGATGAAGCATGGTAATCTTGATAATATTTAAATCGATTTGGTACAAAAATATGAGATTCAAGTTGTTTTTTAATTTAAAATAAAATTCAACTTATGAATAGTTGTATAAAAAATTGATTTGACTAAATTTTCCTTTCCCAACCTCTTTCTCAATTCAGAGTTAAAGTTTGACATTGATAATCATCAAATTGCATCTCAAATTATGCTATCAATTAACATTGATAACACTGTTAAAAATCAACATTAATGGTGATAAGCATTTAAAAAATCAGTATTAGATAGTTGATATCTGACTTTGATCAATATTGATGGGAATTGATACATAATAAGTAAAAAGTTGAATATGCAGTACTTTTAATCAAATATACTATATATTAATATGATATGATTTGGTAAAAAATTAATTACAAATGTAACTAATTAAAATTAATATAACCATAAAAAAATAGATGAAAAATAAAATATAAAAGGCAAAAACTTGAGAAATTATATAATATAAAAAAAATACGATAATATGATATGAAGAGAAAACTTTCTTAAAATTTTATTATAATCTATATTAAATGATAATATTAAATAAAAAATTACAATATTAAATTATAATCTATTATTGATAGGAGTTTAATTGAACTTAGCTTTTGGTGTAGTGGTTGGTCGTAAAAACTATGGTATAAAAAATAGTAATTTCTAAATCATATAAAATAGAAATATCATAGTAATAAATAAATATGTCTATATCAATATAGTCAAGTTTTTATCTCATTTAATATCTTAATGAAGTGATTGGGGGTTAAGTACCATTAAAGTTAAAGATGTAATGAATTTAATATCATCATTAAGATGAAAGCTAAAATTACATAAGACATTAAAACATATTAAATTGTCATTTTTTTTTTTCCTTTTTTTCATTTTAGAATATTCTTAACCCACTCTATGATATGTACATTTCACGAAAGAAATTTAGAACAATTGACTCGAATGCACTTGCTAATAAGTTAGAAAGAATTAGTTTTATTCATTATCTAATCAATTTTGAAAATTGTATTACTTTCAAATCGACATTTGCATGTCATACTTTTAAAAGAATTAAATTTTTTAATTTTGAAAATTTAATGTACTTTTGAAATGCATAAAGATCGACATTTAAGTGTTTTGATTGAAAAAATGAAATGTTAATTTTTATACCCTTTTTCTACATTTAAACGTTATTTGTGATATTATAACAAATGATGGAATTTAAAAATAAAATATTATTATAATTACCATTTTACATAAATCTATACTTGCAAATGCTGCATCGATGATTCATTTACAGTAACCAAATATATTAACATGATATGACACAAAACATAATATAGTTATTAAATCAAGTTATATACATAACTAATGATTCAAGGAAAAGAAGAAGAATAAAAATACATGTAAATATATGAATATATATGTGCATCAAGGCATTATGAAGATATTAAAATACACTAAATATATGCTAATTTTGTTTAATTTGTAGTTTTAATATACACGATACGTCTAACTGTGCCTTCCAACTTATGAAGCAAGTTCTCTACAAGCCTTCAACAACTCAAGGATCTTTCCATTTTCAAAGCATATATAACGAGGCAACATGTTTATAAACATTATGAGCTAAGATCATAAATTGAGATAGTGAAATAACCTGCATATAAAAAAAAAGTTCAAAATAATTTTAATTTAATGTACATAAATTATTTTACAAAATTAATAGAAGCATTTGTTAAAATAACTTTCAATACCTACTTATATTTCCTGTGCATTTTAGCAAGGGAGGGAGTATTCTAATTTAAGTTGAATGATTTTTTAGGACAACTATTGTTTTATTTCTTTTTAATTATTTCTTACTTACATTTTTTAATGCCAACTAATATACACCAATGATGAATATGAGTATAATAAAATAAATTAAAATAAAGATTTGAGTTTTCATTACTAATTAGCACTTATTATGAAATACGGAAATGTGTAATATATATACATTGATACAAACATATTAGTGGTTGGATTTTCTATTAAATTAAAAATAAAATGGAGGATTACATATGTAAATGGTAAGGTTCCTTCATCTAAGATTCTTTTCTAGAAAAATTCTTTAGTACCTGTAGAAAGAAAACAATATAGGTCTAATGAAGTCTAGCAATTCCTATCACAAGAGTGAATTTAATGTAGTTGATATTTTGTTTTTCACCTAAAAAACAATAAAAAGGATCGTGATGTTTATACAAATAGGTGAAAATATTAAAATGAAGAAAAATAGCAGACATTTTGGAACCAACAGCAAGCTAAACTAAATACAAACCTTGAAGGGATAATGGTTAAAAATGCAATAAATCCACATAATAAAGTGGACAGAATTAAAGTTGTCAATTTTGCACCTTAGAGCAAAAGAGGAGGTAGAGTGGGTATACAATAGGATGGGATTTGTTTTGGTTAATAAAGATACTTGAGAGATTTATATTTTGTTAATGTAACTTTTGTAAAATAAAAAGTTAAAACTACTTAAGGAGAAAAAGAGAAAGAAATTTCTTATTTGACTATATATATAGATATATATTATACTAGCAGATGACGCACTCACATCATGAGTGCACAAAATGAATAAAATTATGTAATATAATTAAATATATTATAGTATCAATAAAAGATAATAATAGATAAGGAAGAAAAAGAGATGGGAGTCATAAGGAGAAGAATAAGGAATAGTGAAAATATTGGAGGAGGGAGAGAGAGAGACAAGGAGGAGGGTTATGTTTTTTTTAATTCCTAAATATATTAAAGAAAATTATTTATCAATAATAAAAATTTTATTTAAAAGACTAAATAAGTAAAAACAATTGTTTCAATGGTTATTTAAGGCTCTAAATGTTTTAATAATATAGATAATAATCATTTTACATTATCGTTATTACTACATAAATACGTAATATTATAATTCCACCATTAGGGCATATTAAAGTAAATTATTGTAATTTGACTATAGAGAGAGGTTTGTAGTGCAATTATTATAAAGGGCCAACCTTCTAATATTTTGATATGTAAGGCAATTCATATTTGATGATTTTTCTTTCTTTTTTTTTCCCCTCAATATAGGTGTAGAGACAAATAAGAAAGTATTAACTTAAAATATAAGATTTTCTATGCATAGAATTATGGTAATTGATATTTATGATCATAATAAATAACACTATCATAAATTTAATAATGATAGATAATTGTCATTATTACTGTAAATAATAGATATTTTTTGTTACTACTGTGTAAATATGTAATATTATAATTTCATTATTAAGGCATATTGAAGTATATTATTGTAATTTGACTACAAAAAGAGGTTTGTAGTACAATTATTATAAAGGGTAAACTTTCCAATATTGTGATATGCAAGGCAATTCATATTTGATGATTTTTCTTTTTTTTTCCTCTCTTAATATCGGTGTTGAGACAAAAAAGAAAGTATTGGCTTAAAATATAAGATTTTCTATGTTAAGTATTATGGTAATTGATATCTATGATCATAATAAATAAAAATATCACAAAATTAATAATGATAGATAATATGAAATTTAATATTATTAAAGGGTGTCTAGGCAAGTTAAAAAAAAAAAACCTAAAGTCTCATTCTTGCGCTTCAATAATATATATATATATATATATTATGGCATTTATAAAAGAATTTCAACAATAATATATTTACTTTCATATAATACTTTTTTTCTCCAAGTATAATTTAAGAGGAGGTAATTAGTACAAAACATTTAGTTTGTTGCCAAATTAGTAGTGCTATATGTAATATAAATTAGTCAGTATTAAGTCATAATTAATTCTTGAATTCCTAAAATGGCAAAATTATTTTCTTGATAACATTGTTATGTTACCAAATTTTTTTTTGGTTTTTCTTGAATTAGAAATATTTCCTTCATTGAAAATTATGAATGTAGATCTAATAATATCAAATGAATGGTAATTAATATAACTATTGAAGGCAGTTTTGTAAATTTTAAAATAAAGATACCAAAGAGGTACATTTCACTTTAAAAATATAGATAATAGTTACTAAATAATAATATATAAAATATATATCAACAAAGAATTAAAGTTATATAATTTGTATAAAATAAAATTAAAAAAAAAACTACATAAGGGAATAGAGTAAATCTACATATTATTTATAATATCTTGTGTAAGATTCAAGATAGATGATATATGAAATTACATATAGATATATATCTAAAATCATATATCATATATATTAAAAATTGATTTGATCGGATCTTCTCTGGATTCAGTTTCCAAAATTATATTATAATAGATAATAAATAGATTTTCATTCCATTTGATAGTTTTGCTTCAAACATATGGTCGAAGATTCCCACAGAATTTCGTTGGATTCTCTGTAGCGGAGTTTCCCTGCTAGGCTCTTGATCGGTATGCAATCAACGTTTGGCATGAATTTGTACGTAATTGTGCCTGGTGCATAAGTGCTAGCCTGTCACTTGGTCAAATAATATCTCCGTCAAGTTTGGAAATGTTCGATCTGTAGTTTTTAGAATCCTTAGCTGGGCCAGCTATATATATATTTAGATAAACATCAGCTGTTAATGCGGGATTCGACCTTAAAAACCGCTATTCCCTCGCCACCTTATAAATTATACGTATAAAAACTGTTACAAGGAATATATTTCCGGGGTTTCCCATCGTCTTGTCAAAGAATTTCAGAAGAGATAAGGAGGGAGAAGAGAATGGCGACGACTTGGGAGGATGAGACCTCACCGAAGACGATGAAACAACCCTCCAACTACGGTAAGCTTCCTCGAACCACCACCGCCGAACCGGGTTCTTTCAGTTGCACGGACACATGAGTTGTGATTATCTGTATAGAAATGGATGAAGTTTTTCTGTCCTCATCATTCGTTCCGTGACAATGTTGTTATAATTCATACCTATAGCAATCTCTAAGCAACCAAATAATTCTTAATTTTCATGAATATGCTTTGAAGAAATGTTGCTTGTGTCCGTGCAAAATTAATTGATTTCTGGATGAAATTCTTTTTTCCCCCCTTTTCTGACGACGTAATCCTCGTCCAGCTTTAACAGTCACATGTCGAGTTTACGACCTCTAATCTAACTCATCAACATTTGGGCTGATTATAATACACTACAATGATTTTGAGATAATTTGTATGTTAAAGGTAAATTCTCATTGTTGTCCTGGCAAATAAATTTTCAAGTATTGTTGCATTAGGTTTTCTTCGTGAAATTTAATGTAAGAACAATTTTTTCTAAAATTCTTCATTGGATTATGTTTAATCCGATAGAATAGTTACTCTGATCAATTTAAAAATGTTAGTAGTGATGATTCATCATCAGAACAAGAACCAAAGGCTGGAATTAAAAAAACTCTATGATTGCAAGATGAATATGCAAAAGAATCGTATTCTATGCCATGGAGGGGTTAGTCCTGACTAATCCACCATCCCAAGTGAGTAAAGGCAAGAAGTCAAATGCCCTGTCGAGGCGATTTGTCTATGAGGGACGAACCTGAGCTGCTTAAACAACCAGGCGGGCACTCATATACTGTTACACTCTCTCAGGGGCTTAATATCCTTGTTTTGCTGATCAATTGTACGTAATGCAGAGGCTGAAGAAGAGAACGATAATCCTATTGAGCAAGTGAGACTCACAGTGCCAATAGAGGATGATCCTTCCTTACCAGCATTGACATTTAGGACATGGGTGCTCGGTCTCTCGTCGTGTATCATCCTTGCCTTCGTAAACCAATTCTTTGGCTACCGCGAGAACCAGCTTTCAATCACTTCAGTCTCCGCACAGATTGTTGCTCTTCCTTTGGGAAAATTGATGGCTGCAACCCTTCCTACCAAGAAATTCAATGTCCCCTTCACAAATTGGTCCTTTTCGTTGAATCCGGGACCATTCAATTTGAAAGAGCATGTGTTGATCACTATTTTCGCTGGCGCGGGCGCAGTTGGAGTTTATGCTCTTTCTATAGTGACCATTGTGAAGGCTTTCTATCATAGGCCAATCAATCCTCTTGCAGCCTATTTGCTCTCACAAACTACTCAGGTAATTATCAAGAACAAAAATCGATGGAATTGCTTGCAAGTTCAGGGTGTGTTAATTGTGTTTCAAGGAAAACTTCCTCCCAAGCTTCTTTCAGTATTTGCTTGTGAACATAACTTTAGAATTACGCATTATTATTGAAGTAATCTCAAGAATCAGCGATTACTGTTGGCTTTTAGATGCATATGATGGTAGGAGACAAAGGTACCAATAGATGAAAAACAAGAAAATCTTTTATTTTTAAAATCAGTGAATGATTGTCATATTTTTCGTTAGTATTATATGAATGTGATTATTTTCGCGTCTTCCACCACACCATCTACTGCCAAATGACATTAATATTTGCAACCTCTTAAAATTACTACCATGAAAGTTGACAAATAAAAATTTTTTATTTTAGCAAATATCGATATGGATTGTTTTATATTCTCCGCAAAGCAAGCACATTTAATTGATGCTTTTACTTTCTTCTTGGTGTTGTTCTCCATCATAGAAATTTACCTATACTAACTAACATAACGTATAGGACCTTGCGGTGTTGGAATATATCGCTTATGTATTGAAATTCTTGTGGATTTCAGATGCTGGGTTATGGATGGGCAGGACTGTTCAGAAAATACCTTGTAGACTCACCCTATATGTGGTGGCCCTCAAACCTTGTTCAGGTCTCTCTATTCAGGTAATGTCTTGTCCCGTTCATAAATAAAACTTTTATCCTAAGAGTACGACAATGCCCTTGGATAAGGACTCATTAGTCAACACTAGTTAAAAATATTCTGGCGAAGTAGGTAAAAAAAACCCATTAATCACTGTTGACTTAGCTTACCTAACATGGAAAAAAGAAAAATCCCTATGCAAATAGTTAGACCACTTATCCAAAATGGTTGTACCAAGTGTTTTTATAATAGGTAAACCCGGTATTATTAAGATAGATAGATTAGTAGTCTATTTATCCATTGCTCGTGTTCATTGACTTGGCTATTGATTGCCGTTCTTTTAACTTGCAGAGCTTTGCATGAAACTGAAAAGAGGCCAAGGGGTAAACGATCACAACTGCAGTTCTTCCTCATCGTCTTTGTCTGCAGTTTTGCATACTATTTAGTACCAGGCTATCTCTTCCCTTCGATTTCTACCGTCTCGATTGTTTGCTTGATATGGAAGAACTCCGTCACTGCCCAACAAATTGGTTCTGGTCTAAAAGGCCTTGGCATAGGCTCCTTCGGCCTTGATTGGGCCACGGTTGCCAGTTTCTTAGGAAGTCCTTTGGCAACTCCTGCACATGCAATTTTCAACACCCTTATCGGATTCGTCTTGATTGTCTATGTGATTCATCCAGTGCTTTATTGGAACAACATATATGAAGCTAAGCGATTTCCCATGATTTCCTCACACACTTTCGATGTGGATGGCCAAACATACAATATTACTAGGATTCTGAATGAGAAAACCTTCGATATCAATCTACAAGCCTATGAAGGTTACAGCAAATTGTACCTTAGCGTGTTCTTCGCCATCTCTTACGGGCTGAGTTTCGCCACTTTAACATCAACAATTTCCCATGTCGGGCTCTTCTATGGAAAGTATGTCCTACTACTACCTGTCCATCTCTAATTTCCGTAGTGATTTATTTCAACATCGTGGTATACTAATTTTATTGTTTTGTTAACTGCCATAACTTGGTATCAGAGAGATTTGGCAAATGTGGAAGAAAACTGCAGGAGCCGTACGCAATCACACTGGAGATGTACACACGAGAATCATGAAGAAGAACTATGATGTAGTTCCTCAATGGTGGTTTCACATTGTCCTAATCTTGACGTTCTTGCTTGCTTTATTTGCCTGCGAAGGTTTCGGTAAACAGCTCCAACTTCCATGGTGGGGACTTGTTCTGGCATGCCTTATCGCGTTTGTCTTCACATTGCCGATTGGAATCATCCAAGCCACAACAAACATGGTAATTTCACCAAGTAAAATTAACTTCAAATTTTGTTTTTCTCTAGTAATAAGTTATGAATCCACATTGATTCCATCGATTTTGTGCAGCAACCGGGACTAAATGTCATCACGGAGTTAATCATTGGTTACTTGTACCCTGGGAAGCCCATTGCTAATGTAGCATTCAAGACTTATGGCTATATTAGCATGTCCCAAGCGCTCACGTTTGTTGCAGACTTTAAGTTAGGCCACTACATGAAGGTCCCTCCAAGATCAATGTTTGTTGCTCAGGTAACTCTTAATGCATTTCCCGTACTCAGCTAAACCAATAATCATAAAAATACATGAGATTTGATAGGCTTAAACTTTTAACTCGGCTGATTGCAAAGCTAAAATTTATCGTGTTACTAGGGTAGGACATCCCAGGCTTAGTTAGTCAAGTGAAACAATTGATTGGCTTCAACCAGAATTTCAAACTACAGGTGGGGGGAATGTTGACCAATGAACATAGGTCATGTTATATCTAACAGGCTTAAGCTTTTAGATTATCTTGTTTTAGGATTACGATTTGCTGTTTGCTCTTCTCGGTTCCCTGTTATAGAATGTCACTGATATATTAGGGTGTGTATTTTTCCTGTATTCCAGCTGGTGAGTACAGTGGTTGCCTCAAGTGTCTATTTCGGCACAGCTTGGTATCTTCTCACCGACGTCAAAAACATTTGCAATCCAGACCTGCTTCCTCCAGGAAGTCCTTGGACATGCCCCGGCGACGATGTGTTTTACAATGCTTCCATTATTTGGGGAGTCATTGGTCCACTCCGGATGTTCACTAACAAGGGAATCTACCCAGAGATGAACTGGTTCTTCCTTATTGGTTTCCTTGCACCAGTCCCAGTCTGGTACCTCCAAAAGAAATTCCCACACATGAAATGGATCAAGTACATCAACATGCCAGTCATACTATCAGCAACGGCACTTATGCCTCCTGCATCGGCGATACACTACATAATGTGGTTTGCAGTTGGAATTTTCTTCAATTACTATATTTATAACAGGTACAGGGTTTGGTGGGCAAGACACAACTACGTCCTGTCTGCCGGTTTGGATGCCGGCGTCGCCTTCATGGGAATACTTCTTTTCTTTGCCCTTCAATCTCATGATATCTCCGGTCCTGCCTGGTGGGGAAATGAAGTCAGTGATCACTGCGAAGTTGGTGGTTGTCCTACTGCTCCAGGGATCGTGGTCGACGGATGCCCAGCTTTCTGACATGGTCAATGATGTCAAAATGCTCTACGGAGTTTCTTGTACATACATCTTTTAAGTCTTTAGCTACATCATTCTCAGGACATCGCAGCGACTACAACGACGAAGAGGATAATGATTCCATGGTTTCTATTTTTGGGATGAAGGAATAAAAAATTGATATATACAGCTGATTTTTTTATTTTATAGCCAGAAACAACTTGTACATTAAATTATACCAATATCTACATTAGTTGAAAAATTGTAATTAACCTATGTATGGAAAAATAAATGTAATCGAGTCGAGCCAAATCACTATAATATTGAGTTTAAGCTTAAGCTTGAATATAATTTAAAAACTCAACATTAAGCTCAGTTTAAGTTCAACCAAGCTTTAGGTTTTGAGCTCTCAACTCAAAGATATATATGGCAAACTCGAATCCAACTCGATTACTAATGAAACTCGATATTTTAATAAATTTTTTTTAAATAATATCAAACTCACTTATATTTAAAAAATTAAAAATAAATTAATACCAAAATTCAATTAGGCTCGTAAACATATCGAGCTTAATATTCAAAACTCAAGTTCAGCTCGATTTTTTAATCGAATAACTGAAGCTCAATCTTGACTTGGCTGTCCCCAAATTAAATTCAAGTTAAACTCAAGAGTTTATGAATCAACTTAATTCATTTATATCCCTAAAACACAATGATATACAAACTATCAACATGGATCAAAACATGTTAGACACGTGAATTACTCCACCCCTTTTGATCCATTGTTAATAATCACTACAAGCACATATAATCAACACCAAGGAGAGATCATCCTCATGCTAAATTGCACGCAAAATAGTAGCGTAAATCGATATAAACTAACCCTACTGTATTCACCATCACGTTTAATATTCACTTAAGTTCTATTGAAATGTCGTTGACTCGAACTCAAATATTGAGAGTTTAGGCTAAAAATACGAGCTCCATTGAGCTAAATATGATATATTCTAAGCTCAACTCGATTCCACTCCTAATTTTAACACCATTTTATGTCAAATTTCTTGATAGCTAAGTGGTTTCATGCGTTTTCTTTTCTATAGCAAACTTGGGTTAAGGTTTCTTCAAAGTGTGTGGTAAGAAGTAGACAATCATAGATTTATCTCTAAACTTATACAAATTGGATGTCTTCTAAGTTCTAATCTCAGGAAATATGATTCGACGTTCGGATAACTTTCAAAAATATAAGTTAATGTCCCTATACAGCTGCAAGAAACTTTAAATCAAAGCTGAAAGATCCACAAATAATGGTAGTTTTCAGAACTTTAGTAAATAGTTGGAGAAATTAGTGTGTATTTTTTGAAAGTCATGGCAAGTGAAATTGCATTCTTTTAACTCTTTTTTTTTTTTTTTAGTAAAAGCATTCTTTTAACTTTAGTGATTGTATACCTAACCAATAGCATGGAAGTGAATATGAAACTTATGAAAATATATATAGGAACTTACAATAGCAATTCAAGCAGGAAAGTCTCTTGAACTTTTGCTTAAGCCTTTTTTCTGGAATCGGATTGCAAGAGTGAGTTAAAATTTTAAACAAAGCATAGATAAGTGGTATTAAAAAAGAGGGAAGAAACACGTGTAAAACGTGATTAACCTTAGGAAAACTACAAAAATGGGCCTCAAACTTCCGTTACATTGTCATGTGAGGCTTTCTCCCTATGACTTTCATTTGAGTTATTCACCATTTTAGAAACGACTACACTAAGCCTCTCTATACGCTCTTTAATATTTCCGTTCTAGTATTTTTATGATTGATATTTTCATTAAACGATAGCCTGTGATGTCTCTAAAACTTTGAATATGCTATTTGAAAATTAAATAAAATAGGTCGAATTATAAGCACTTTCAGGTTGTATCAGTATGCAAGTATTCCTACACAATAATAATTCTTCAAAGACTCTAAAGAGTTAATAATAAAAATCTAGAATATTTTAAGAGACTAACTTCATGAAAAATGTGTTCGAAAATTTCAAAACGATAGAAAATTATTTAGGGGCAAATACAAATAATCGTCCTAAACTTTGACTCTAGTATAGATTACCTCCCTAATCGTTTAAAATATGGTTTTTTGCTCCCAAACTTTTATAAATTGGTAAATAACTCTAATAATCTCTTTTAACTTTGATTTTGGTTTGTGAACACCCTTCTAAACTTTGATTTTGGTATATAAAATCAAAGTTTAAGGAATTATTCTCAACTTAAGAGATTATTTACTAATTTATAAAAGTTTAAAGACTAAAAATCATACTTTAAAAATTTAGGAAGATAATTTACACCAAAGTCAAAGTGTAAGAAGATCTTGTGTTATTTCCCCAATTATTTAATCAAAGCTTTCTCCTATTTCATATATATATATATATATATATATATATTATGAAAACAATATACTTCATGTAATTATTACACTAGTCAAACCAAACAATATAATAAGCTAACAACTAAGTCAAATCTCCCTAAGCAAACCTAAGATACAAATCAAACTTCCTAAATCTTGTCACTATGCCTAAATAGTCAAGTCCAAATCAATAATAGGCTTAGCCAATATTCTAATTTATCCGGTTTAGCTTTTTATATTTTACCCCCCAATCAAAGTTCTCTGAATGGAGACTTAAGTGTTTTACTACTTTTGACATTTTGAGAGGTATTATAGCCATTATTAAGTGCTTTTTGGCATGTTTATATTGTAAAGTTACTGCACTATTGTCTAGTGCACCTAAATTATTCAAGATTATAAATTACAGAGCTAGATATATAATATGTGTAGCACTTGCATTGCAATTCACCAAGCGCAATCTCACAGCTCCATCTAAACATACACATCGCCATTAACTTGTAAAAAAACGTTGCCCTGAGGACAAAATATTAAATAAATCGTCTTCAATAGACAATTGTCTTTATGCGGCCTGATTCATTTTCTTCATTTATTTATGTGGATTTTTTATTTTGAACCAGTGAGATGGGTTGGTAAATTTATTTGCCATTCTTTGACACCATTGGCCCAAGTTGGTTCATCACACCAGTTCCCTAAGGAAGCAAACTAATTCTTAATCCTCTTAAACTGAAGAAAATTAAACATTGTTAAACTGTTTTACAAATTAATTACCAAATTAATCTAATTCTTAATCCTATGACAAACCGATTTGATTTTTAAAATTTGATTAGGCCTATTAGTATTAGATTAGACCATTATTTAAGGTTTAAACGATTCTAAGATAAGTGAAGGGCTTTCTTAGAAAGAGCTCTAAATACTAAGTATAACACTAAGGAGTAATTTTAATAACATAAGTGAATATTTAGTGATGAGTTATCTCTCATTGCATATGATAGTTAAACTTCACTTTCGGCATTCAACTTTCATTTTTCTTCGGGATTTCATTGGCTCTTCAAGCACAAAGTAGTCGCTTCTTGATGAGTACACTAATTAAGCATAAACAAACCAAATGAATATGTAAACCGGACTAATTAATGGAGTGTTGTTTGTATTTAGTTGCAGCAGATCAGTAGTCGATGCCTACAAACAAGGATTACAACTACGGTCATAATTAGTGAATTAATGCATGTTACATCCCAAACAAGTCGAGTCACAACAATCCTACCATGTGGACCATCCCGTGATAAAAGTTAGCCCCTCAGTTGTTATCATAAACCTAGTCTATTTAAGGTAAACTTGACTCAACCACTTTGAAGCATTCAACTCAGTACTTATTAAATATAAAACCTGTAATATAACTTTTCAAAATAGTTCTTTACCAAAGACCTATAAAATAAAACTTGTGATCTATAGTCATAATTACAAGTAAGACATTCACATAAAAAAATTATATTTTTAAAAAGGTCTTTTAAGGCCACAAATTTAAGTTAAATACATTACAGACCAATGATTGAAAACTATTAGGTCGCTAGGGGAGACCTAATTAGTTTTTCCTAAAAAGTTACAATAATTTAACAATGAAAAACTAAAGTCTAGCCATTTCTTCTTGATCTTCATACCTTAGCCCACTAGCTGTTGATTAGGAGAAGTAGAGAGACTTAGTTTTATGACTGTAGACCTGTAAAAGCATTTATAGGAGATTGAGCAACAACTTACTCAATCAATGAGATGCAAACAAAAGTATGTATTCAATACAAAATAATCAAAGTTTTCAACTAAGTTAGTTAAATGCAATGCATACATAAGTAAGTAGCATTGCATAATATTATCCAATCCAATGTGAGATTAGAAAAATTACACCAACTGTAATCCAGGTTGAGGAGTTTAACATCACGCATTTATGAATTGAAGTCAAACCAAGACTTCTACAATAGAGAATACCCTTTGCCCAAAACCACCATCTAACCACTGTCCTCAACTTGACTACGACCTCCTCTCCTGTTACTTAATGAGATTAAGGGTGGGAAAAAAATCATTTCAGTTATCCCCATCGAAGGATTTATGCTTGGCTCAACAATCCTAACCATTTCTTATAATAAGTTGCAATGCATTTCAAGTTAAAAGTTAGATCGAGTTTAAATCTATTCATTTTTGGGTGATCAACCAATTCCAAGTAATCCAAATCAAAATAGTATATACAAAATAAATACAACATGGAGCTCAACTCCTAGAACAACATGGCAAAATTCAAGCACATTCGTAGGATACACACGAACAGCTAGATTATAAACATAGGCCAAAAATATACCCACGCCTCCAAGTATTTCAATATAATAATCCAAAATGCCGCAAAACATTAATCCCACTTACCTTAGTATTAATGCTCATTATCTTTGTACATTACTACGATTTTCTTCAATTATCCATAAATAATTAATATAACATCTTCAATTTCCTTCCAACATATGGAATAATAGTTCTTTTTAACATTTATGCATGTCTTTCATTTGAGCTAAGTATATTTTCTTAACCATTTATTAAGTATCAATTACGTAATGTAAGTTTTAACTAAAGTTTTAATTTGTTATTTTAGTGTAGGGTGCTACTTAAGAAGTTTCTAACCTAAGTTCTAACTCTAATAAGTCCTTAGAATTTATATGAAGGCCATTTTCTTACCTACTCTCTAACTCCAGATGATCTAATATTTGGTACCAATCTACATTCTTACCAAACTTCTAGCTGCTTCAATTATAGTCATGTATCATACTCCTTCCATTATATTACTTTCTGATCGAGTTTTTTACTCTACTATCATTTCTACATTTCACTACTTTACACATAAATCCCACTTATCTAGAGTTTGAAACCATGTTAAATTCACTTCTTACAGCATCATAGCATCCCAACACCATAGCCATCTATTCCACTCCTTCACCAACTTTATTTACTTAGTTTAAGGAAAACCTAGGGATTAAGTTTGTAAATAATCCATCTTGAGGTCAAACTCCAATTTCAATATAAAATTCTCAATTTAGGACTTGAAATTCCTCATGTTTAGTTGCTATACAATTGAGAAAAACATATTATGCATTGTTATATAAAAATCAAGTATCTTCCTTAAAGAATTCCAACCACTATCTCATTGTTTTAGAGAAAATCAAGAATTTCCTAAAATCCAACTACATGATTTTGAAAATCAAACAACATAGCATGAAAATAGAATCTCTTAGGAGATTACACATAAAAACTCAAACAAAAACTGTGGCATTTGTATTTTCGAAAATACAATCGATAATTGACTAACGAGCACTTTTCTTAAGGATACTATACTAACACTCAAAATTTCAAAAATTTGATTTAACATTTGAATTTCTCATGCAAAAATACTTAAAGAGACCAAGTTTTAGAATTTTTAAAGATCATCAACTATTTTTAGAAAATTTTAGTTAAAACTGAGAAAACTAAAAACTTATCACCACTTGACATTCCAGCCACCATTGGGGGAAGATTGATTATCAGCCAACCTAGTCATAGGCCACTCCTTCAAGTTGCGTTGTGGTTTCACTTCTAGTTATTGGTTACATGCATGAACTCTTCACTTCCCTATTTTGCACTACTTTCTTAAGAAATTTTTATAAACTCCATTTCTCCCTTAATTCTTCTCTCATGATTTTTTTAGAGTCAAGTGACCAAACATTTGATTAAAGGAAAATTATGTTTTTGAGAGGGTTTTGGATGATTTAAGCTTTTTCTTTTATTAATACACATGTTAATGGGCTTATGAGGTGTCCTAATTTTAAGATTTGAAACCGCTATTCCACTCTAATGAGTTTCCTACATTTTGCTGTGCCTCCAATAGATGTTCCCTCAATGCTACATATTTCTTATAATTTTTTCCCATTTTCTTTTGTTCAATTGGTATATTTTGCATAATTCGAGAATCCAAATAATTATGAGTATATATATTTATGTAATAATTATATCCTATGTATATGCATGTTTTCTACATATTGTTTTATGTCATTTCATAATTTAATTACCAATATAATTATCTCAAGCGTTCATCAACTATCAATGCTTATTTTGCACATTTTCGATACATACATAATGATATAGTAAAATTCATTATTTTAGCTACATATTTATTATATTATTATACTTTTTCAGATCCAAGCCTTCAAGATGTCCTTAACTAATGTTCTTAATGTCACGCCCCAAAGCGGTAGATTCATAACAATCCCACCATGCAAACCATTCTAGGATAGACATTAACACTTCACCCATTATCATAGACCTAATTTACACAAAGCGTCCACGACTAACCCACTTTGAAGTAAACAATTCATAAATAAACATACTATTTAACTATGAAATTATAAAAAATACATATTTATTCTAAAATAATCTAAGTATATTACAAGATTTAGCAACCTGAACATAATCTACTTGAGAAATACATAAAAAAATTTAAGATAAAAGCCAAACTTGTGAGTGTATCATATCATCGGTTTTATATCCTCACTCTCTAAGATCTCACAATTCCTAGCTTCAAGGTAAATATAAGCCGCTTCCTAGATAGTACCTGCAACAATTTTTATAGAAATATAAGTAACTACAGTTCAGTAAGTTAAAACAAAGACCTAAAACTATATAGCAAACACAAAGAATTATCAACCAAACAGCAAACAAAAATAGAGTTATCGACCAAATTAGTTAGATGCTATGCATGTTCAAACAAATGCCACTGCACAACGTTGTCCAGCCCGTCATGAAATTAGAGAATTTTCACCCACTCTAATCCGAATTAAGAAGTTTCCATTAATGCAATAGCTCACAACCAAACTCGGGCTTGTGCAATGGAAACACCACTACTCTCGTGATTACCTTCATACCATTGACTTCACTCTTATCACAACCTCTTCACCTGTCACTTAGTTTGATTAAGGATGAAAAATAAACCAATTACACTATCCAACGCTATCTCTTTTGAAAGGGTCGGTATTTAGTTGGAGAACCCTAGGTTTCCCCTAATAAATTGCTATGCAGATCCGATTTATGTTTACAAGTCATATATTTGCTTAGATCCAGTTTAGAGTATTCAATAATTTCATACAAATCACATAATATGAACCAGAATAGTAAATCAAATTACATCATCAACTCAGAAACAAACACGTGCGCACAATCGACTATCTAGCAAACACAATCAAGTACAATTTTAAGCCTTCAAGTACTACAAATTAGTACTTTGAAATATAATAACGTATTAATCCCAACTTACCTAAACTCCTCACTTGCTCACTCGAGATGCGACTCGTACTGGCCATTTCAAAAAATCCCTATATTACAAATATTGTTTTAATGCATGTATATAACTATTTTATATAAACTTCATTATATAGTTCTTTTATACACTTAATTAGTATGACATCTTAAAATATATATATATATATATATGTATGTATAATGGGCCGAAACCCATAAAGGATAATTAATGCCCATAATAATTTAATCAATTAATTATAATAACATATAAATATATATAATAATAATACAAAAATTTAAGAAATACAAAAATAAAGGACAATCAACAAATTGCCACGTATAGTTTAAGGTTTTTAGTATACTTAATTATTCAAGTTTTTAAATCTCTTAAAGTTATTCGTAATTTCGGTTAAGTTCTAATTCAGTTTTGAAGTCAGTTTCTAAATTAGGTTTTTAACTCAGTTTTTCATTAAAAATTTCATACATAAACCCTAGGAAATCATTTTGATCCATAATATGAAATTAATCACATTATTTTTTTATATCCTAATTATTATATTTAACCCCTAACCAGTATTTTTATTCATACAGTATATCCATTATCCCAACTTAACTACTGAATTTACTCCCGATGTGAGAAAATTTCACATATTTCATATAAACACCTAAAGTTAAGTTTCCTATCAGATTTATTATATATTTTTATTATTATTATAATATCAATTTTAACCTAATATTTTCCTGCTCATTAATTTTTTTTACTTACATATTATATATTATCGCCTAATATGTATATAATATGTAAGCCCTAAAGCCAAGCCAAGTAACCGTAGCATTGAACTTAAAACCCAAGGTTTAGAGCGATCAGTTAAAGGATCCGATCAAACTCAAATTATAAACTATTAAGAGGAATATTAGTAAAAATGACCACGTAAACTTAAATTTAAGAAAATAAGTAGTAAAATAGGAGACTATAAAATTTTCAAATTTTCAGCATAATAATTGTTAATTACCGAAAAGGCGAAAAGTATAATCTAATAATTAATAAATTACTAGAGATAGATTATATATATACTAAAAATTTTAGAATGACCAAAATAATAATTAGGAATGTTCACATGTACCCCACATGTATTTACGTGTAGATAAAAATACGCAAAATTACCTAAATTGTAGGATGAGTAACAAGTGATGGTAGAGATGGAATTAAAGTAACAAGTTGGAGATGATTAGGACTTTTGGTCAATACTTACTTAGTTATTTTAAAGATCGATCTGGAAAGGTATAACTCTCTAGAAAGTAAATTTTATGAGATAGTTATCTATTAGTAAACTAGTTATGATAAGGAATATTGATTATAGATAGTATTCAAGGATCCGAGCTTAAAGAAGTTAGCAGATAAGTAGTGATTTCAGCGAAGCATCTTCAATTGATCTTAATTGCATACTAATATACGAACAAAAGGATTGGTTGATGAGTACCCTAACCATAGAATATACAAATGGATGAAATGCAAGTATAATGATGATATTGAGGTATTGCTTTCCTATAAATTAGAAATTAGTAAATGGAAAAGAATTTAAGGTGATTGAGATTATCATTACCTATCAATTTAGAATTTATATGGAAGGAAGGATACTAATCCATAGAATCGTAAGATATGATGGAAATGAAATTTAAAAGGAAAGTTACTGATGGTGGATTATGAGAAGTTAGTTGATATTTATAAAAAGAGAGACCGAAGAAAATATCAATAAGCATTGGATCTATTAATAACCTATAAAGGTTCGAATGTATTTCTGAAGATTATTTTGTGGATATTTGAATTTCATGATTAAGTCAATCAAGAACCAAACCTATGATCGAAACTCTGTATTGGATGTTGTAAATGAGACTTTAAGAGTTAGAAGGGTAACTATCCATTTCTAGAATAATATTAGATTGGAATGATATCAAGATAAAATCAATGCATAAATTGTAGTCACAGAATTGGGAGAAACAAATGCATGTCAACTGTATATGAAAACGCTTGTGATGGTATTCGTCAATAGTATTTTGATATACAAAGTATCTGTGGATAACATTATTGAAGTTGGGTGATCATAAGTAGTATATTGAAACAAAAGATATGTGATTTTCGAAGGAGAGAATACGTTTTCATCAAGCTCGTTGTATTTGGAGAAGGTATTTTGGTGGATATTAAAAATGTTGAATTAGTGATTAGAAGAAAAATTCATTGAGGTAATCCAATATACAAAGAAGCTATGAAAGCTACAACGTACTTCATATTAGCAATTGCAATAGGTAATCCAACAGGAACATGGCAAATCTGAAGTTGTCAAATTGTTGTTGTTGAGTCTCATGTCATGTCAATCCGATCAGTGTATTCTGCTGTGTCATGTTTTGTCAAGTAGTCAGTCCTTCATAATATTGTCTCTTTTGCTAAGTCTGTCAGTCAACAGTCGCATTCATCTTTCTCGAGTCAAGTCAAATTAAGTCGTTAACCATCTCATTTGAATCCGAGATGGAGAAGCGTCAAGATTTGCCAAATTTGCTTCTGTTGATCCTATGCTAAGCTATATAAAGAACAAATGAGAAGCTATGATAGTAGTATAATCATTTTGAGTAGAAGATTATGGATGAGAGGAAAGGTGATCATATCAAGTAAATTTAGAAACGTTAATGATCGCAAATAAAACTTAAGAAACGATCAAACAAAGAATAAATGGAGAATAAACCAATAAGAAAATCCACGAGGTCATAAAGCTAAGTTACAAAATAGTACAATATGACTAGAGGAGTGCGGTGATGAGATAAGCCCTGATTGATACTAAGGTAGGGAATGCAAAGGAAGGAAAATTCAAAGATTAAGCAAAGGTTCAAGTAAAGAAGAAATGGAATGTTAATTAGAAAGCAATTAAGGAACTTAATCAGTAGATTACATAGAAGTTTTATTTGAGGATAGTTCAATAGAATGGAATATGGGATTTAAAGTTATGAAGTAACCCCCAAAAATACTGGATAATCAGGTTCAGAAGTTCAAGAGTTGAGACACGGAGTAGGTAAAGATACGATCCGATGAAAGTCTAGACTTAGAAATTAAAGTAGAGCTAAATGTAGTAAAGATAAAGTATTACTTATAAGTTCTTCGATTTTTAGAATAGTAATAATATATAAATTATCAATCCTAGCAAGTAAGCAATACATAGATATAGAGTAGTTTCGAGGACGAAACTATTTTAAAGGGGGGTAGAATGTAAGCTCTAAAACTAAGCCAAGTAACCGTAGGATTGAACCTAGAACCCAAGATTTAGGGCAATCGGTTAAAGAATCCGATCAAATCCAAATTATAAACTATTGAGAGGAATATTAGTAAAAATGACCCCATAAACTTAAATTTAAGAAAATAAGTAGTAAAATAGGATACTATAAAATTTTCAAATTTTAAGCATAATAATTGCTAATTACCAAAAAGACGAAAAGTGTAATCTAATAACTAATAAATTACTAGAGATAGATTATATATATACTAAAAATTTTAGAATGACCAAAATAATAATTAGGAATGTTCACATGTACCTCACATGTATTTACGTGTAGATAAAAATACGTGAAATTACCTAAATTGGCTAAAAACTAAGTAAATAATTAAAGAAAATTATAAATTAATTATGGAAAAATCAGAAAAAATCAGAAGAGGATAAGATGAATCAAGATCAAGTCGTGGCAGGTCCAAATCTGTAAAAGAAAAATTAACCAATGAAAATTAGACAACATAAAAGCCAAAAATCAAGGAAAATGGGCAAAGTCTTGTCAAATTAATGCATAATAATTACAAAAATCGTTTATAAATAGGGGAAAATTTTCCAAAAGTCATTTGGACAATTTAGAATTTGGAAAAAATAGGAACATTGAAAAATATCAAGAGAAAATCCAGAAAAATTAAAAAAAAAAAAAGGAAAACTGTGCAGATTGGGCAAGTGAGCCAATCCCACCTCTCATCACTACCTGGGACTGAGCCACCACCACCACTGGGCCGGCCGATAAGCTTGGACTGGGCTTGGACAGCCAGAAAGCATCGAACCGGGTGAGTCCCATAATTATCCCGATTTTGTATAATTTAGTAAAATTAGTTATTTTGCCTAGAAAATTATGAAACTTGTTATTCTGAGGTTTTATTATATGTAGATTTAGGGAAAAATAATTATTTAGTTTAATCATGTCTGGAAATATAGGATTCTTAACAAATTGCATAAAACCGAGCATGACTAGAACTAGAAATAAATAGGCTTAGAAGTGTAGTTTGGTGCTCAAGTTTTTTCTATAGAATGCTCATATGATATAGAACAGTACTATGAAGCCATTTTTTTAAAATTAATTTTCGAAATTTTTTAAGTTAATTTTTAGTCCTAAAATGATGGAAAAATTGAGTGATTTTGGGTTAATTAGGTAATTAAGACACTAATTACTAATTTAGATAGTAATTAGATGTTTAGGGATGTTAATCTCTGATGTGGAAACCTAATCCTAGTCAATGGAGTGTTAAGTGTAAATAATGAAGGTGTTATGTGGTAAATGTAGAAAATTAGGAATATGAAGAATTGGAAATTTAATAAATATGAAAAATTAGGTTTAATTAGATAATAAAATAATGAAAATCAGAACATAATAAATCTAAAACAAAATTTAATTTTAGGTAATTATATGAAAAATGTAAAAATTTCTCACAACAAGAGTAAATTCGGTACACTAATACGGATTTAAATGTACCAGATGGAATAAAATGCTGACTAGGGGTAGTGATCGTATTTAAGATATCTGGAAATAATGTGATTAGTTTCACATTATGGGTTGAAACGGATTTCTAAGGTTGGAATCTAAAACATTACCTAGAAATCGAACTAAAACCTAATTTAGAAATCGATGCGAAAACCGAACCTGAACCTAATCCCAAACCTAGAATAATTGTAAAAGACTTAATACCTAGATAATTAAGCATATTAAACCTTAAACAAAACCTAACAATAAGCATTATAAGATAAAACAAACTTATAATAGTTATATGAAAAGCTGAAACCATGTTTGTGTTATAGGGATGATCGGCGATGGCCTGAGCAAATCGAACCTCGAGTGAGTGAACGAGGAGTCTAGGTAAGTTGGGATTAATACGATACTGTATTTTAGAGGCTTAAGATTATGCTTAGTTATGTTTGTTAGATAGTTGAATATGTGCATGTGCTTGATTATGAGTGATGCTATGATTCTGTTTGTTATTCTGGCATATATTGTATAAATTGTATGAAAGGATTGATCACCCTAAACTGGACTTAATCAAATATCTTACCAGTAATCATAATCGGACATGCATGGCAACCCATTAAGGGAACTTAGGACTCTCCGGCTAAATACCGACACCTTCAGAAGGGATAGCACAGGATTGCAAAATGGTCTCTTCTTCATCCTCAGTCGAACTAAGTGACAGGAGTGGAGGTCGCAGCGAGGGTGAAGACAATGGTTCGAAGGTAATCGCGGAAGGAGCAAGGTCTCCATTACACAAGCCTGGGTTTGGTCGTGAGCTGTTGCATTAACGGCAACTCCTCAACCCAGATTAGAGCAGGCGCAATTTCTCTAATCTCACGACGGGCCGGACAACGTCGTGCGATGGCATTTGTTTGCACATGCATTGCACCTAATAAGTGATTGAAAACCTTGTCGTGTGTATAGTATAGTTTTAAGTCCTCCGTCCTAACTTACTGAACTATGGTTGCTCACATCCCTATAGACGTCGTGCAGGTGCTGACTAAGAAGCGACAAACCACTACTCTAAAGCTAACAACTGCTAGATCCTAGGGAGTAAGAAAAAACATGTGAAGAATAAACATTTATTTTTAAGGTTTAAGCTTTTACTTTAGAATTTTTCATTTCCGAATACTGTAATAACTAGAAAATATATTACAGAGAAATATTGTAAACTTTAAATTACAATAGCTGAATTATAGCATATATATATTTCCTCACTTTCTTAGATTAATGATTTATGTAAATTACAAACTGTTGTAAACCCCAAAGTTAAGCCAAGTAACCGTAGGATTGAGCTTAGAACCCAAGGTTTAGGGCAATCGGTTAAAAAATCCGATCAAACCCAAATTATAAATTATTGAGAAGAATATTAGTAAAAATGACCCCGTAAACGTGAATTCAAGAAAATAAGTAATAAAATAGGAGACTATAAAATTTTCAAATTTTAAGCATAATAATTGCTAATTACCGAAAAGGCAAAAAGTGTAATATAATAACTAATAAATTAGTAGAGATAGATTATATGTATACTAAAAATTTTAGAATGACCAAAATAATATTTAGGAATGTTCACGTGTACCCTACATGTATTTACGTGTAGATAAAAATACGCGTAATTACTAAAATTAGCCGAAAACTAAGTAAATAATTAAAGAAAAATATAAAATAATTATAAAAAAATAGAAAAAATCAGAAGAGGATAAGCTGATGCAAGATCAGGTCGTGGTCAGAAAAAGAAAAATTGACCAATAAAAATTGAACAACTTAAAAGCCAAAAATCAAGGAAATTGGACAAAATCTTGTCAAATTAATACATAATAATTACAAAAATCGTCTATAAATAGCAAGAAAAATTCAGAAGCTCATTTGGACAGATACAAATCAGAGAAAATTAGAGAGAGTTGAAAATTCGAGAGAAAATTCAGAAAATAAAAAAAAATAAGAAAAACTGTGCAGTTAGGGGTTTTAAAGGGAACCCACACCAAACGAGGAGCTGGGAGTGAACGGCCACCACCACCACACAGTGGTGGCAGCGCCCAGGCCGGCCGACAAGGCCACGGCGGCCCGCGGTGGTCGGAGCCACCTGAACCGGTAAGTCCAAATTCCAGCCCGATTCTTGTATAATTTTGTAAAATTAGTTATTTTGCCTAGAAAATTATGAAACTTGTTATTCTGAGGTTTTATTGTATGTAGATTTAGGGAAAAATGTTGATTTAGTTTAATTATGTCTGGAAATATAGGGTCCTTAACAAATTGTTCAAAACCGAGCATGATTAAACCGGAAATTAAATAGGCTTAGGGATGTAGTTTGGGGCTCAAAATTTTTCTGTAGGATGCTCATGTGACATAGAACAGTGCTATGAAGCCATTTTTTTAAAATTAATTTTTGAAATTTTTAAGTTAATTTTTAGCCCTAAAATGATGGAAAAATTGGGTAATTTGGAGTTAATTAGGTGATTAGGATGTTAATTACTGATTTGGATCTTAATTAGATGTTTAAGGAAGTTAATCTCTGCAGTGGAACCCTAATC
>JAMXBB010000001.1:123532353-123633749 GCA_024138015.1 Lumnitzera littorea | reverse complement strand
CTTCAAGCACTTAAGTAAAATAAAAATCATATCCATCGAAATGAGGAACGATCACAAGATAATTAACATATATGTATTCATACATTTATCACACATTGATAAAATATTAAGCTACCCAAACATGACATCCTCAACAAAGTCACACAAGACCGAATCTCTAACACGAAATCATCACCAACACAGCTAGATCTACAAACCCATTATGTAAGTCCTAGACACCAAATATTATATGAGCTCTATCTCCCTCCATATCTCTCTCATCTTCTACAGCTAGTCACCCTATGACAGCCTCTGTTACGAGGATTTATAGGACCACAAGCAGCAAAACAATCGTAGATATCATATAATAAGCCCTTCTGAATCGGGGAGGACAAGAGAATTGACAAGTTGGTAAAGCACCACATGTCTGCATGAAAACTAATACTGCGTTTCATACCAAAAAAGAGGTCTACATTCAAAGGTTAGGGTCCCCAGGTGTACATCATAGGAGGAGGTGACTAGAGGGGTTTGAGAGGTCCAATCATCACAATGGAGAGAAAGGTAACAGGGTGGCATTGTGCCAGTGGGTCTAGTGGAGGTGCTGTGTTTGAAGGAATAAGAAAACATGGATACTTGGCATCTTTTTTCTTTTTTTTTTCTTTTTGTCAAGTAGCGATTCTTTTGTCCAACCAAATACCATAATAACAATTCATGAAAAATAAGGAAAACGGAATATCATCCCTTCCTACATCTTCCTCCTCATCGGGACCGAACATCAATTGCAAACAGCATAACCTCCTCCCCGCAAGCAATGAGGTCTTCTTCCTCTCTAAAGATACGACCCCATGGCTATCGTTTATTTGATCGCCAACCCTTAAACCAGAAGATGTCAATTACATTGTTAATTCAACACTTTTGACGGTGGTAAGTAAGATTCAAGCCCAATCTAGATACAACGAAAGAAACGCCATTGCTAGAGACCCCGAAAGCACACGAATATAACCATATTAGAGTTTGTGGTATTAAGAGTCGGGGTTGGGAAGGGGGAAGCAGGAGGTGAAGGTTGGAAAGAGAGAGGGAGACAGAGAGAAGAGATGGTCTACTCGTGGCCACTGGTGGAATCATAGTATTTTCCAATAAGCTGAACACCGCTGTTTCGTTCCATTGCCTTGGAATTTTGCTTGTCAATTTTCCTTTTTAAGATCATTTGATTTGGCAATGTCAATGCAATACTACTATCATTGGGAGTACACGTAACATTGTAAAATCTGGAATTCACAATATAAGCATTGGTTTTACCAGCTAGAACGCACCAGCGTATACCGCCAATAGACATTTGCCCCAATATAATATTAATAATACCATTAGATGTCTACTACGTTCGGATAATAGACGTTCTGCTCTCCACTAAGAACCATTTGCCTTCCTTCATTACCAGCAAGTTGCTAATTTTTAACACAGACGACAGGACGACCGCATGAGAAGTACCAAAACGCGACAATGACAGTTCCGATATACAAACTCGTACACATTTACGTACGTCTTGCATCACACACACTCAGAACGAAGCAAAATAAGTACAAGTTTCTGTATGCTCATAAGTCATAATGTGGAATTTTCATTTCCCTCATTGAACAAATTTCTTCAGGCAACATGTCAATGAGAGATGGAGCCTCACCGGGATTAAATCGTGCTAGAACCTACCAGTTTCACAAGATTTTGCATATGCATACAAGGGGAAACTTCAAAATAAGTCTGAAATAAAGACGATTAACAAAACATTTACTTCTTTAATGTACTCTGACGTATCGCTCAGGAAAGTACCTACTCGCAACACAACAAATGAATGGCGAAGTTAATCATCTTAAACATTTTTTGCCACCATGCATGTGAGAGATATGGATACAAAGATCCTAGCTCTGTCCACCTCATTTGGTAGACTCCCAATAGATATGCTTCCTCTGGCTGGTTTCATGTAGGTACATACACACCTGAGCCTTTCCATAAATAAAAAGCTATGATAAACCTTTCTACCGACTCTTCCTGCATTGAGAAATTCAATGTTCTTGTAATCTTTCTCAGATTGTTGTCCATGAATCGGATGATTAAGATTTTCCATCATGACATAATAAATCGTATCATATGATCACAAAATAGCCGTTAATTCAAACATGCCAGCTGAAAAAGCCCAGAACTTATGGCTGCCAGTATCAGTAACTATCCAGAAGGTTGCAAGATTCAAGGATTCTGCTTGAAATGCATTTCAGGTGAGAGCTATATAAAATCAATTCTGATGATACCAAAATGCTATAAAACTACACATATGAACTAAAGAGCAATAGTGAAATCATTAACCATCTCACCGTCTATCTTATTAGGTGATGGGTAATCAACTTCAAAAGAAATCATATATAAGGAAATGAGGATACAAGCTACTGGAGAACTAAGGAATGGCTATCGTTGCATATGCAAGCCTACACGGCATGTCTAAGGCACATTAGATGATAATCCTACCTGCAATAAGACCCATATATAACACACTAAAGAGAGATTAAGCATAACAATGTCTATCTAAATAAACTAAAGGGAGCACCAAACTACAGAACACACGATTTAGTCTATACAACAAGCTAAAAAACTGGTTGGACTAGAAGTCACTCTTAGACAGTCCAAGCACTAACATAAAGCAATCTAAATAGTTCAATCTAATCCATACAAATAAGTCTTATCAGAACTGAGATAAGCCTTCCCAACCATCCGAAAGGGTCTCTAATACTCGAAAAAGTGCCTAATGGTGCACTAGAGGAACCTTTGTAGAACGCCTATGGAACAGCTTAAGGAACTGCATCAAAGGGCTCCATCTCTACCTTGCGTAAGGGTGGTATCTGCTACTGCCACTATAGCCTGACCTTCCATACATCCCACCAGCTCCACCATAACTAGAACCAGGCCCAGAATCATAACCTCCACCATATCCAGAACCACCGTAACCACCATAGCCTTCTCCTCCTCGTCCATAACCGCCTAAACTGCTGCCGCTATAGCCTCCACCAAATCCACCACCATAGGGTCCAAAGCGACTAGAATAGCCTAGGGAAGATTCGCCTCTGTAACCACCTAAGCCACTACCTCCATAACCCCCATAACTACCATATTCACCTCCACCACCACCACTGCCATAGCCATAACCACTGCCAAATCTACCACCAAGGCCTCCAGGTGTCCTGTAAGGACCAGGGCCATATCCACCATCAAAACCCCCATAAGGACCAAAGCCCCCAAAACCATCATTGAAAGCACGACCCCTATAGTTGCTACCATAACCTGAAGAGGGTGGTGGATTGGGTTTCTTTGGTTCAGCTTTCTTGATCTCCACCTACAACAAAGCAATTTAGTTAACCTAATATATGTACTTGAAACTATAATGTCAGCCCTTCTGACAAGATCGTTAACCTGCTAAGTCTCAACCTCACATTAGAAGAAAAGGTAAGAAAAGCAATTTGTTATTAAAGAATGAGTAGGTGATCATCCACATGAGTTGTAAAGAGTAAATTAGAGTATGGAACCACATGTATTCCTTGGCAAGCAAGAGTTTGTTTGCATGCAGGATACCCATGCTCTGTTCATATATACTCACCTTAGTGCCTGCCATATCAATCATATTTCCTTTAGATAACAAATCATCAACTACTTCTTCACTATCAAAAATAATAAATCCAAAGCCCCTTGAGCGATTAGTTTCATGATCACGAATAATCTGGTGTTCGGTCACTTCCCCGTACGTAGAGAAGAAATCCTTGAATTCATCTGCACCAAAAATAAATAAATAAATAAAATATCAGAAGTTAAGAGAGCACAACATAGATCCCTTGAAAGTCAACAAAAGTCCAAACAAACACTCCCACAGAGAAAAATATTTAGATTTTAAAAGGGATACCTTCATCAACAGTTGTTGGTATCCCACCAACAAATATTTTCTTAGTCTTGAAATCCTTTGACTGACTGGAACCTTTCGGAATGGTCCTCTTGATCTCAACCTGACCAGAATCAATTTGGGGCACAAATGAGAAATGTTAATGGGGTAAAACCAGATGTCAAAATACATATCAGAATTAGAAAGTTTTATGTACTAACTACAGATCAATTTTAAAGATGATATAAATGCTAAACTTTTTCAATCTAGGGTTAATATTCAGTATAAAGCACCATGCAAGCTCTAAAGGACTTTGTGGGGGCTAATCCAAACGAAGGTAAGTTTTGACCAAAAATTAACAACAAAACAACACCACCACACACATTGATCCCTTCCCATTACTAACAGAAAAGGAGAATTTTTTCCCCACACACAGATCTCCCTAACCAAAAGCATGGACATTCAATCACCCAAAATCAGTCTATTTTTACTGCAACTAGAAAACAAAGGTTGTCCCAAACAGCTAAAATGACTACAAACACCTGAGACACGTCAATTGATTACCTGCTTTCCATTGATTATGTGGGTATCCTCAATAACCTTGTCAACAACCACTGGATCGGCATAGGTAATGAATCCGAATCCTCTTGGCTGCCCTGAGTGCCGATCTTTCATTATAACGGAATCTGTTATCTCCCCATATTTCCCAAAGTGCTTATTGAATTGAGCTATACAAAAGTAAAAAGAGTATAAACATCAAATCAGAATATGTAGTGATTGATTACCCCACAAATCTACAATGAGGCATATCTTGGAAAAAAAAGCAGCAATCCCAAAAACTACCAGTGAGCTAGGTCTAAAGCATAGCCACTTCATGATAGGATTTACACCAAAGGAGAGTACCAAGCTCAACATCCACAGCAATGCATAATGATGCAAATAGTTGAAAGTCTATAAAAAAATTTCGCAATTGGTCAAAAATATCACACTAATAACTAAGTTACGTTTTTTTTTTTTTTTTTTTTGGGGTGGGGGGGTTCCATGGATGCACAATATCATACCCAGAAGGACACTGGGCCAGTTAAATTA
The DNA here is from genome assembly GCA_024138015.1 of Lumnitzera littorea. Taxonomy (NCBI): domain Eukaryota; kingdom Viridiplantae; phylum Streptophyta; class Magnoliopsida; order Myrtales; family Combretaceae; genus Lumnitzera; species Lumnitzera littorea. The sequence continues at coordinate 123,628,768 of JAMXBB010000001.1, read as the reverse complement.
GGTTAAAGTTTCCTGCCCATTCAGTCTCCCCATCACTGTCTCTGCCTATCCCAGGAAAACATATGTATACACACACACATATATATATGGAGAGCAAAAGGTAGAGCCCTACCAACTATTTGTCCCTCTATTAGAAGTATTCAACAAACCAATAGATTTATACCATCCAAGCAGGATTTCAAAGGCCATGTCCTAAAAGATTCAAGAAATAGATATAAGAGACCCCAAAAAATAAATAAATAAACAGTTGTCACACTATGAAAGTTTCCCCAGAAAAGCAGGACCTCATCAAATTTACCACGAAAAGGTTCAAGTTTTTATAGCATACTTAGATTATTAGAAAGGAAAATATCAGATATGACATGCAAAAATAAGAGAACGGACGTCACTCATGATAGAGAGCACTGATCCATAGAGCAGACTTTCACCTAACGCTCACCCAATAAGAACGGACAATTTTAAAGTGTCTTTTCACCTTTGCACACAAAACTTGAAGTAGCTAGATGCCATTTCTAATCGATCCTTTCCTTGCTATCCTCTCAATCAATGAGAGTTTGCCACAGAAGTTAGATTGATTATACTTATTAGATAATTCGAACTTAATGCATAAAATTTGACAAGTAAAAGTTCAAATAAAACCTAGCAAAATTCGGACTTCGCGATTGATTTTGAGAAAAGCATAGATAGTACTCTTGACGCTATCTTTCGCAATATCCAGAACCGTGAACCTAACTAACTCAAGTTAAATATAGAACATATAAACAAATTGACAAAACAACCAAATTATAAAGCAGTAAAGTAATAGTTATATCATCCTTAAAGCATGACAAAAATCAACAGAACAAGCCGAAAAAATCCTCACCATAAGTAGTATCCTTCGCTAATCCACCAATGAAAATCTTCCTGCACCATAAAGATCGAAAATTTATCGTAAGCTCCCGCGTAAAAAGAAAAGGGAAAAAATTAAAACCAATTTCGAAGAAAGGAAAGAGTGTAACGAACCCGGGACTCGCTCCGTCATCATTCGGATCGATCTTCTTCGAGCCCATGATTCGCGTGCGAGTGGAGGAAAGTGAGACCGAAATTAGGGTTCCAGCGAGGGAAGAGTTTTACGAAAGGGGGGCTAGGGTTTCTAGTGAAACTTCGACGTGAGGCTTTCGAAGGAAAGGAGGGAGAATTTATCACCAGAGCAGATATTTATAACAAAATGCCATATTTGCCACCGATATTCGACGACTTGCACAGTTTTATCCCTACGTGGCGGTGCGAGTGTGAAGAAGCCGGTGGGCCCCGAGTTATTGGCTCTTAGCCTTGCGAGCGGCCCGCGTCTAATTTCGTACTGGACCCAGAGTCTCTCGTGATCAGCAAGGCTGCATCGTTTTCGTTCCGTACCTGGCCATTGGAAAATTTACTCGACCCGATTCATCGGATCGAGATTACTATATGTAAGCATATATGAGGAGAGAAAAAAAAAGGGCGAGATTTAACTACATATAATCAACGTGAAGCAACGATAATAAGTAATAAACATACAGCAAAAATCAAATAAAGAAGGTATGTCTCATGATCTTGGCCGATAAAGATTTAAGGAAGAAATAGGATTCGTATAACTAAATGAGCCTGTAAAATAGAAAACAATAAAAGGGTATTAAAGTGTTGTCCAACGTAATCACTCTAATACTTAAGTTAAGTGTGTATGTAAAGAAAGTAAAAGTACTCAAAAGCATAATATAGGCGTAAGTATACAAAATGTCAAGTGATTTAATGTTAGGTAATGATTTTGTATTTATAAAGAAGTTAAGTCAGCAGTTGAAGATAAGTCAGTAAGCAGTAGCGACATCCACAAGTATTGAGTAATAAAGTCATGATGTCCAACGTGATCCTTAAATATAAGTAGTTTTTTTGACTTAGTCTCCAACTTTATCTGAACTCTTCTAGCCATTGGTGATTATTATGGTTTAACAAGTTATATGGTAGGCTTGAGCTAAAGTCAGCTATGAGAAAGAAGGTCGAGCCTTCGAGAGGCGCATCATAAGCCAAAAGCCTTGTCAAGTCGATACAAGCCTGAGAGATTTAAGGTGAAGTTCAATTCCCTCTCTATTTTTATTGCCACTTACTTCCTCCTTAATAATTTGTTCATTTCGTTAAATGAAATGAGAAGGGAATGTAATTAGAATTTTTATATAATGTAATAAAAGTATAATACATATTACTTTGTTTAGTTGGATTAATAAATAACTTGAAAATAGACATGCAATAAAACTTTAATAACTAAATTACCATTGATTCATTTTCTTTCTCAAGTAATTCTAAAATAATAGGTGATGGAAATCAACTGCAGAGGCTGAGGCGGTGGTAAAAATCGACAGTGGTTACAATAACGATGGCGGTGGCAGTAGCGATAACGGTGGCGTTCACGAAGGTAGCGACTTTGAGGGGGGTGGAGGTAGTTGTGGTGATGGTGACAACGGTATTGATGATAATGATAGCAATGATCAAAGGTGGTAGCGATAGCAGCAGCAATAGCGGGTGACGGCGGTAATAGCGGGTGGCGGTGGCAGTGGCAGTGGCGGCAGCAGTGATGATGAGTGATAATGGTGGAAGTAGGGTGATAATTATAGTAACAATAGCAGCAACAGTAGCGATGGTGGTGTTAGTGACAACAGTGGTGATAGTCGATAGTTAGTAACAGTGGCGATAGTCAATAGTTAGTAACAGTAGCGATAGTCGATAGTTAGTAACAATGGCAATGGTAGCGATAGAGGCAATAGTGGCTGCGACAGTGGTGGTGGTAGTTGGTAGTGGTGGTAATGGTAATGGTAATAGTAATGGTTAGTAGTGGCCTATGGTAGTAATGGCAATGGTAATGGTAATAGCAATGGTGGTGATAATCATCGTTAAATTGATATAAAATTATTTTTTAAAAAAATATAAAATTTTATGAAGAATTGTGATTATTTGATTATATTAAGGAATTATAGGGATTGATTTTTAAGGAATTGCGATTTGGAGACAAAAAATCAAATGAACATTGTAATAAGGAATAAAAGATAGAATGGAATTCCAATTCCTCTCAAGTGAACGAGATATAAGAGAACTTTACATTTATTAGTTTGGTGCATAATAGAGATGAGTAAGTAATCATATCATGTAGGATACCTACTCAAACCCTGCTTGACTAGATAGATTCCGAGTGGGTAATTAAGGTTATAGAATAAGTTCCAAGTAGTAATTTTTGAAAACTTACTCTCACAATATAGGTTCCAAAACCCCCACCCTATAAGTAATTAAATAAAATTAATAAATAAATGATGCCATCTTATCAAAATAAACCCCAAACTAAATGCTTATTAGTTTATTCCCTTCCATGTTTTGTCTTTATTCTTCACTCCATCATCATTTTTCTTATATTCCTTCCTTCTTTGCTAAATTTATCATCTAATGAAGTTTGTTTTCTATAATGAAATAATTTCTTTCTTTTATGTTTCGCGAAAGATTTGGTGTTACTATTAAAGCAAAATTATATTTTCTTATTTTAGTTTAAATTTATGTTTTATTCCATTTTCTACGTTATGTCTTCATTTTCCCATAATTAATAGTTATTATCATAACATCTATAATTATTAAATTATATAATCATGTTAATCTTTTATTCACATTTTAATAAACTTTATAAATCTTGCATTAACTATAATGTCTACTGCTTTCATTTTTTAAAATGATGTACTTAATCCCTTAAATATCTATGTAGTGTAATTATTATAATATGAAAATTTCGTTTACACAAATATTTTTTTGTGTAATACTTCTATAAAAATTCATCCATAATAATAATAGTTAAAAAACTATTTAAAGAAAAGAAAATTTGGTTGAAAATATACCTCATTGTACTCATTAGCGTCATTTGAAAGATTAGCTAAATTGACCAATTACTTTTGATTGTGTTTCGAAAATAATAGCTATATTGAAATTTATAAGAAAAAAAAACATATATACATTCTTCAAGATAATCTATATCCTATATAATTTATAGAATATAGCAGATAAGATAGTTCCAAAGTGCCACAGGATAGAGTACAAGTAGTAAAGTTTTGAAACCTATACCCATAGGGTGAGATATGAGTAAGTATCCATACCTTATCTATCATATACCTACTCACCCTTAGTCTTTAAGGACCAAATATTACAAGTGTTTAACATTCAACAAACTTAATTTAGAGTTTACAAAGATACAACACAAGAAAATGCTCTTTTTCCAGACTTTTTATCTTTAAATTTATAATAAATTAGTTAAAAGTCTGCATAATACATCGATAAAAGTTTTTATTTATGATTATAATTTAAAAAAAAAAAACAATATAATGTCATTTTTGATAATATGAATTTTTCTTTTTACTTGACTTAAGACTTAATATGAAATTTAGTCAAAACTTAATCCTATCACATAACACAAATATCTTATAACTAAACTTATATGTTGTTTGATGACATTTTAATATTAAAAATATGAAAAGATAAAAGCAAATTTGTTAAAAATGAGGCTATTAACACCTCTTACAAAATTAAGAAATCATAATGTTTGGACTCTTCCTCTATTAACTAAGTTTTGGCAAAATAAATACACTAATGGGAAAGAGAAGATAAAATGACAAATCTAAATTATATAATGATACACACACAACTCAATAAAAGTATCATAATTAAATTATATTACTTGATACAATTATTGTCATTAATTTACTAATGCAGATTATATCTATTAAAATATATAATTTTTCTTTTCTTTTTCATATTTTGAATATTCTCTATCCATTTTATAATGTATACGTTCTTTGTAAAAGATATTGAAAACAACAAACTTCAATGCATTTGTTAAGAAGTTGAAAAAATCAATATTTAATAATTACAAATGAAAATCGTGTTCCTTTCTAATGAAATTTTACATGTCTTACTTTCAAAAAACAAATGTTCTTCGTACACTTTTAACTTTAGAAATTGACCATTCTTTTGAATTCCCTAAAGAAATCTACATTTACATTTTTTAATTTGAAAAAAATATTAAATGTCAATTCTTTTACCCCTTTCATACATTTCAAAGTTATTTTATGAGACTATAATAACATAATAATATCTATATCATTAAAGTAAATCGTCACTCAATTTTTCCATAAAATTCTATTAAATATCCTTAAAATATTTATATTCAATGCAATAAAAATAATTACATAGGATATTATAGTAAATTTTTATATAATCTCCTTTTAACCCTACTAATCCATTAACAATAGCTTCTCTTTCACTCCTCTATTATTTTCTCCTCATCATTCACCTTTCCCACATTTCCCTTTAATTTCTATTTACCAATTTTAATCTATATTTCTTCCAATGATTTCCAATAATTGGCAACTTTTTATTATTTAACGTGCAAGGCATAGAGTTTTAATATGCAATGAAAATTAATATAGTTTAATTAGTAATTTAAAATATTTAAATACAATATTAACATGGTTGACACAGGATAATGTAGCAATAGCATATAATTTACCATAAAATCAATTCATACATCTATTTTTGAAAGATAGGATCCAATATAATTTAGTTTAAATAAATGTATAACAACCCGTAAATCAAAGGCATAAATGAAAAGGGAAATTTTTGTCACTATTTATATTGTTAATAACTTTAACATATAACTTTTCTTCCCTTTTTATTTTTTTATACTAATGTATAATTAGTTTGAGAAACCTTATTGTTTTTGCTTTATGAATTGTTAGAGTTATATTCGATAATTGTTTTATGTTTAAGTTTTATTATACCTTTATTTTATTTTTTACACACACATCACAGATGCGCATTTGCTAGTAATATATATGGTATTTGTCATTAAATTTAATACGATCCGTTCTTTCAAAAAATTAAAAAGGAAAAAAGGATACATGCTCTCTCTTTATGTCTATCTCCCAATCATTAAATTATTTAAGGAATTTTAGTGTAAAGGAATAATTACATATAAAATGATTAAATTAGAACATCATTAATAACATTATTTATATGAGAATTTAATATGAAGGAATGTTTGAATATAAAGGATTAAGCCAAAATGTAACTAATGTGAGAATATGTCTTCAATTCGATTGTTATTATCATATTAATATTTTAACAAATATTACGGTATATTAAAATTGAAAACTTCCATATATAGATACCAAAAAAAAAAAGAATCTTAGCAAGATATATATTAATACAAAAACATTTAAATTACTATAAGTTATAAGTGAAAATATATTTGATCTCACAATAAATAATTGTTCAAATAATACTCTATGCAATATTCTAACTTCTATTTCTCTACAAGGAAAGTGTATTAATACTAACACCATATTGATTAATTCACTTATTGCCCAATATTCACATTAATAAAATATCTAATACTATCATTAAGATAAGTATTGAAAACAATGGAATGCTTAAATATAAAGGTTTAAGTTAGAGCATTAAAAAAAAAAAAAAGAATATGCCTTCAATATAATTGTTATCATAATATTAAAATTTTTAATAAGCATTACAGTATATAAACAATAAGAACTTCTAAATGTTTATTATGTGTATATATATATAAATAATAATAAGAACTCCTATACAAAGAAGTATAAATTAACAAATATAATAAGACTTAGACTTCTAATAAATTAGAATTGAGACTGTATATAATCTCATAATTGAAATATGTATCAAGTGTTTATTTTCCTATTCATGATAAAAGAACAATTTCAAGAAAAATTACTACATAAACCATAATAAAATCATACTTAGATTAGATAAAAATCTCTTATACCATGGTGATATAGGTTCGTAGGTAAACATATGGCTACTGATATCATGCATAACCAAACGGGATAGGTCTAAGCCGCAAGATGACTCGAAAGATGAATGAGAGTCAAACATTGAGCATGAGTTTTTCATGCACCTACGATGGATATGACGCATCAATACCTCATACAAGCTTAAGTCACATTTGATATATCATAAAAGCTTAAGTCACATTTAATATAACACACAAACATGGCCAGAAGTCACTCGTCACTAGTCTCAATAAGAGTAAAGAATAATAAGGAAGCAAAGAGTACTTAGCTCACAAAGGATAAAAATGTTGTATTTTGATGATTGATAACGATGCAGCTACTATAAATTACAAATATTTATATGACTTAATTAAGGCAAGTCTTAGGTTACTACAAATGACCAAAAAGATTCTTACTATAAAAAGGGAAAATACATAATATGCAAGGGCAATTTAGTAATTAACATAAAAGGAATATCCATTTACAAGGATAATACGGATGCTAGGAAATAGAGTACGCATTCGCTCATTAGTGTAGTGGTTCAAACGATACTATGTGCCAAGCAAAGTTGGTTAAGATGGCAACTCGATAGATCGCTAACTTAGAAGAGTAAGGTTAGGGAAATGGTGGCTTGGTAAGTGGCTAACCTTTTACTCAACAACGGTTGGTCAGCTCAAAAGTAGGGCAACTCAGCCTCAGTCATCTATTAGCTTAGCAATAAGTGCGTTCATTGTTCAACTCTAGACTTGCTCAGCAACAAGAAATCAACCCGGCAATAGGTCGGCTACTTCGGAGGACTCCGCGATGAGATAGAGAGAGATTAAAATGGAACAGTTGTCATACCCCGAAGTGATAGATTCTTAATAGTTCCATCGTACAAACCATTCTAGAATAGAAGCTAACCTATAGCTACTATCTTAGATCTGATTTATACAAAGCGTTAACAATTAATCCACTTTGAAGTAAACAATTCATAAATTAAACATATTATTTACCTATGAAAATATAAAATTATACATACTAAGATTTAGTAATTTAATCTTGCTTTACTCAAGTAATAGATAAATTAATGTTAAAATATTTATAGATAAGGCCTAACACTTCAAGAGTATGACTAATTTTTAGTTTTATATCCTCATTTCCTATGATGCAACAATAGTTAGCTCCAAGGTAGTTATATACCCGCTTTTTAGCCAACACGTACAACAACATCTATAGGGATATAAGTCATCAACTACTCCGTAAGTTGGGACAGAGACTTAAAGCTATAAATCAAGCACAAACAAGGTTATCAATCAATTATTTTAATATTACGCGACTGTTACGCCGCAAACCAACAAGTCAAAATAGTCCCACCATACAAACCATTTTATGATAAAAGCTAACACTATAGTCACTATCTTATACATGATTTACCTAAGGCGTCCACGACTTACTCGCTTTGAAATAAATAGTTTATAAATAAACATGTTATTTACCTATAAAATTATAAAGAATACATATTTATTCTAAAATAATCTGAGTATATTACAAGATTTAATAGCCTAATCATAATTTACTTAAGAAATACCTAAATTATTACTAAAAGCTTTAAAGATAAAATCCAAACTTATAAATGTATCAAATTCTTGGTTTTATATCATCACTCCCTATGATCCAATAATTACTAACTTTAGCATAGTTATATAGCCGCTTCTTAGCTAGTACATACAATAACATCTATAAAAATGTAAGCAACTAATTGCTCAGTAAGTTGGGACGAAAACTTACAACTATATATTAAACACAAACAAGATTATCAACCAAATTAGTCAGATGCAATGTATGTATAAACAAATGTCATTGCATGATGTTGTTCGGCCCATCATGAAATTAGAGAAATTACACCCGCTCTAATCCGAATTGAAGAGTTTCCATGTAATGCAATAGCTTACAACCAAACCTAGGCTTATGCAATGGAGACACTGTTCCTCCGCGACTACCCTCAAACCATTGACTTAACCCTTACCACGACCTCCTCACCTATCACTTAGTTTGACTAAGGATGAAGAAGGGACCTATTATGCTATTTAGCACTATTCCTTTTAAAGGGTTGATATTTAGCTAGGGAACCCTAATGTTTCCCCTAATTGGTTGATATGCAAGTTCGATTTAGAATCATAAGTCATATATTTAGTTATATTTGATTTAAGGTGTTCAATCATTTCAAACAAATCACACAAATACAAGCCAAAGTAATAAACTGAAATCCTATCATCAAACTCAAAAATAAGCACATATAGGCATGTGTACAATCAACTATCTAACAAATACAATTAAGTACAATTTCAAGCCTTCGAGTACTACAAATTAATACTCCAAAATACAGTAACATATTAATCCTAACTTACTTGAACTCCCCGTTTACTTACTCAAAGTGTGTGTCACAAGGCCATTGCCGAAAATTCGTATAATACAAATGTTATTTTAGTACTCATATAACTACCATATATAGGTTTTGTTATGTAATTCTTGTTGCTATTTTCAATTTAGGGTTTTATTATACCTAATTATTCAAGTTTTTAAGTCTCTTACAATTATTTTTAATTTAGGTTAGGTTCTGATTCAGTTTTCAAATCGATTATATATTAAGTTCTAATTCAATTTCTGATTACAGGTTTTATACGTAAACCCTATGAACTTATTTCGATCCATTATGTGAAATTAATTATATTAGACTTGAGTGTCCTAAATCTCGTATTTAACTTCTAACTAATATTTTAGTTCGTATGATACACCCGATTCCTAATTTAACTACCAAACTGGTTTCCAATATGAGAATAACCTACTTTTTTCATATAATTTCATAAACTCCCAATCCAAATCAAATTTATACCATACTCCTATTATTATATTATCATGAATTTTTATCTAATATTTTCTACTCATTGATTTCCTATATACACATATTATATGTTATTATATAATTCACTCATAAATCACTTATTTAATACTTCTAACACTACATATATCATCCTTCATCATCCAATAACATATCAATGTTTAATTATGTCCTAAATCAAAATTTTATACCTAATTATCCTAAATTACAAAATTAACTTAAATATACTCATTTACCTACATATTTAGTATATATTATACATAAACTCTAGGTAAATATATAATAATTAGTATTCAAGCTTCATTAAAGCTACAAAAAATATATTATACTTAGTAAATTATGGTTGTTATATTATGATCACGAAAAGTACTAAGATAGTTTAATATATATTATTTTCTAGTATACCGATTTTAGGTCCGATTTTACTAAAAGTTAACTTAAATTAGGTAAATAACCAAATAAAATTATAAGATTCAAACTTAATATTCCTAAAATCATAACTAAGCTTTAGAAGTCATTACAAATAAGATTCATTAAGGAATTTAATTAAAAACCTATTATTTCTTTCATATGAAAAACATGACAGATTCAAAAAAATAATTTTAATAAATACTAAATTCATATTTTATAAAAAATTATTTTTACTTAAATTAAATATATCATATTAGGAATATGTAGACCAAAAATTAGCTCGAAATAAAATTATTGACTATTTTTTAAAATTCATACAAAATTCATTGTAATCAGGCCTATTCTTAAGTAACCTATATAAGCACTTAAAATTTTAAAAATATGGTTTAATATTCTAATTCTACATGCAAAAATACTTAAGGAAACCAAATTTCATAATTTTATATACATATTTGATATTTTTACAAAATTAAATAAATTCAGAAGAGAAATCAAAACTCACCGATCGACAAGCTTCTAGCCACCAGCGATGGCTCCATCATTATCTACAGCTCTAGACATAGGGTTCACTATCTAGTGGTGGTGGCAATTTCTCTCCTAGTGATCATTGGATATGGGTTCCCTTTATCAGCCCTAATTATACTATAATTTGTTAATTTTTAGTAAAATTGTTTTCTCTCCTCTACTTACCTCTCCCTAAATTTTTCTGGACTGTAAACTAACTAAAATGAATTTTTGGAAAAAGGTTTGGTATTTATAGAAGAGGTTTAGGGTTTTTCTTGCAATTTAATATGGATAAGTGTCCTTATCCCTTATCGTTTTCACTTTTCATTTAGCTCAATTTTATTGGTTGTTATTTTATCTTTAATTCCTAGCATGCCAATAATTCTAGACATCTCCACACTTTTTCTTATTTTTCTTTAATTATTTATGAAATTTCTTTAATTATTTAGTATTAATTTAATATATTTCGAGCATTTTAAATAATTTTGTGTATTTTTACCTATACATAAATATATATAATATTATTAAATACTCTTAAATATTATTTATATTATTTTATAATTTTTAATATGTATATAATTTCTATCTATTAATTTGTTAATTATCGAAACTCGTTTTACACGTTTTCGATAAATAACAACAAATTTACATATAATTCAATATTATAAGAATTAATCGTTTTATTATTTATTTTCCTAAATCCAAACTCATGAGATCACTTTTACTAATATTTCTAACTTCGTCATAAAATTTAGGCTTGATCGAATAACTTACTTGGTCGCCTTAAATTTCATGGACTAAACCTCGACTATCTGATTATAAGGCTTATAACAACAAGCAAATGCCCTGGTATGATGTTATCTAATCTGTTGTGAGATTAGAAAAATTTCATTCGCTCTAATTCGGGTTGTGGAGTTTAACGCACATTTCAACAATTCACGTCTAAACCCATACTTGTGCAATGGAGACACTGCTCCTCCCATTACTACTTTCAAATCACTGCATTCACTCTTACCGCAACCTCCTCTTCTGTCACTTAATTCGACTAAGGATGAAGAATGATTAATTATGCTATCCAGTGCTATCCCTTTCAAAGAGGTCAATATTTAGTCGAAGAATCCTAAATATTTCTCCTAATGGGTTGATATGTAGGTCCAATTTAGAACTATAAGTCATATACTTAATTAAGTCCAATTAAGGTGATTGATCCATATCATGCAATACAAAATAATTGCAAACCATTACAGTAAGCTAATATTACACAATACATTTAAGAATACGTATATACAAGCATATGCACAATTAGACTACCAACAAGTACAAATAAGTATAACCTTAAGCCTTCGAGTACTGTGAAATAATACTCTGTAATATAGTTATGTATTAGTTCCAAACTTTTCTAGACTTCTCGCTTACTCACTCAAGGTGCGACTCGCAGCATGCCATCGCCGATAATCCTTATAATCCATAGGTCATTTTAGTATCCATGTAACTATCTTGTATAGGCTTTATTCTATAACTCTTTATATTTTCTTTAGTTTAAGGTTTTATTATACATAATTATTCAGGTTTTTCAATCTCTTACAATTATTCTAATTTTATGCTAGGTTCTGATTCAATTTCTAATTATAGTTTTATTCACAAGCTCGAACCTAGCCATTAATCTATCTTCTAAGCTTATCTCACTACGTTTTAGGTACATTTCTGAATTATACACTAATCTTGTTCCTTTTCACTTTATACACGTAACATTTGTTCAATCTCCTGATTTAACTCTTGGTTTCATTTTACACTTAAATCTCAAGAGCTCCTTCTAACCAATTTCAAAAGTTTTAACTACCTTTAATTCAAATGAAGATAGTAACTAATTAGTTTCTAAGCTAACTTTAAATTCAACTTCTAATTATGGTTTTTTATATGTAAACCCTAAGAACTCCTTCCGAACTAATATGTGAAATTTATCTCACCATACTTAAATATCCTAATTCCCCTTTTTAGCTTTGAGCAATATTTCGATCAATACGGTACACTATATTCCTCATTTAACTACCAAATTTGTTTCCGATGTAAGAATAACCTATATTTTTATAGTATTACCTAAATATTAATTCCATATTAGATTTATTTTATATTATTATTATTATTGTATTATCAATTTTGACTTAATATTTTCTATCTATTTAATTCTTATATACACATATTATGTATTATTACATAATCTACACTTACATCGAGTATCGAGATATCTAATTATACCTTAAGTTAGAATTTATATCTAATTAACCATAAATCATAAAATTAACTTAAATATACCTTTTTATCTATTATTTATTTACACATATTTACTACATAATATTTACATCTAATACCTCAAACATCACAAATATCATTCTACATCAGCAAATAATATCCTAAAATACCTAATTATATGCTAAATAATTATTTATACCAAATTAATATTAAATCACTAAATTAAGCCCATAAATTGTCTTTTATGCATGATTTTATGGCCTAAAAATTAAGTAAAATTTTAGAAAACTAATTTTTGAAAAATCTTCTCATAAAAATGTCATATATATCCTAGGCAACATATACAAAAATTTTGATGTCAAAACTACATCATTAAGATTATTTAAATCGAAATAAAAAACTAACTCGAATTTAGTGATCTTTTAAGAATAGTATATGTTGAGACCTAATTTTATCAAATTGATATTTTTCCCTAAATCTACATACAAAAATATTCTAGAATACCAAATTTCATAATTTTATAAATTAATTTGACATTTTTAATAAAATAAACAAAACTAGGATGAAATTTGAAACTTACCTACGTTGCTAGCTCTGGCAACCTTGCCATTGTTGGCTGGATTGAGCGTTGCCTCCACCATTTAGTGGTGGTGAGCATTCACTCCCAAATTGTTATCAAACGTGGATTCACCTTATAAGCACTAATTACATAGTAATTTTACTAATTTTTCTAAAATTACTCTTTCTTCTCTTTTCTCCTCTTCCCATTTTTTTCAGGCTTCCTAACTTACCATACTAAGTTGTAGTGAGTGGTTTTTGATTGTATAGAAGGGTTTAGGGTTTGTCCTTATCTCTTCTTTTTTTTTCACTTTCTACCTAGGTGAATTTAATTGTTTAATTTCAAATCTATATCCCCAGCATGCCACACCCCATTTTTGGACAATTCTACATTTTTTTTAATAATTTTGCTTGATTTTTCCTTAATTATTTAGTATTATTTTAACATATTTCAAATATTTTAAGTAATTCTGTATATTTTTACTTACACGTAGATATATATATAGTACAAGTAAATACTTATAAATACTATTTAAGTTATTTTATGATTTTTAGTGTACATATAATTTATCTTTATCGATTCATTAATTATTGAAATTCATTTTATACATTTTCGATAAACAACGGATAATATACATATAATTCAATATTATAATTTTTAATGATTTCATTATTTATTTTTATAAATCCAAACTCATAGGATCGCTTTTACTTATATTGGAACTTAAGCTTAAATTTTACGTGTGAAACCCCAAACACTTGATTGCAATGCTCACAATAGCTTAGCTGGTTAAAGCCAAGAAGGTGTTGCTCTTCAAGTTCAACTCCTCTAAGATAACTTGGTAAATCAAGTTAGCAAGTCATCAAGCTCGGAGCAAGTGATCAGTCCTTAATCCTTATTACCATAGTAGATCTCAAGAAAGATATTTTGAAACAATCTTTTAAAGCTAAAGTTATATATAATAATATAAAGTTAACTAGATACATCTTGGTAATAATAATGCTATTATCCACTTGTAATGCAAGTTATTCCATTTGTAAGTGACAAATGATCGATTTCAAAATTTTTCTTTTTTCAATATATGTTTATGCCATATCTATATAAAAGGACAAATATAAGCTTTAACAAGAATTAGCAAATCTATAAAATTCTAAAAATAGATGTCCATGTCATATCATGCATAAGAGAACAAAAATAATCTTCTTTTAAAAAATTTAATGAATCAGCTAAGATCATTGAAAAAATTAACAAATCTTCTAAGACCATTATAGTCTAAGGGCATACTCAACGGTCTCTTAATAAGATGAACCAAGTATGAATTTCTCCTTCCCTAAATAGTAACATTGCCTCAAAAAAGGGATGAACTAAGTCCGAATTCCCCCGTCCCTAAATAGTAATGTTGTTGGGTAGAAAAAAAGAAAAAAAAAAAGCACGAAACAGTAAAAATAGGATCCATGCTAGATAATTATTTGAACCTAAGTTACATGGAATTAAAAAAAAAAGTGAGTAAGTGATAAACAAAAATCTTATACACATTTTATAGATTGTATGGAAACCCCTGAGAATACCACAACAAAAGAGCATATCACATAAAGAAGTATATGTATATGTATGCATATATGTGTGTGTGTGTGTGTGTGTATTAGAGAGAGAAAAATAGGGGCAAAGGGATAGGATAGGGGGATTCGGTTGGGGTGGGGGAAGAGAGAGAGATTAATAAGATACCAAATTGAAGTGTGACTTAAATAATATATATATAGATACATAATAGATAAATATAGATATAGAATATATATATATACATATATATATAAATCAATAATAGATATAGATGTAAAGCTTATAGTATAAAGAGATGTGCATATATAGAAGAAGATATTAATGCAGAAAGAGAATGTTAGAGAGAGGAAGAGAGAGAAAAGTATATGAGATTAAAAAACTTTATAATAAACTATAGGTTAAGAGTGTTGAGTTGAACAATCTTGATTGACTTAATATGTATATGTATGTGTATATATATACATATATTTCGACTTCACATCGTAATGCTTTATGTTATACTTTAATTCTCTTATTGATGCGTGCTTTATTGTTTTGTAGGGAAATAGAAATTTCTTAGACAAAGCAACTTAATTGTGATAGCATGTTTTTATGAACTTCAACAAGGGCATTTTAAAATTACTGTTTTTTTTTTCTTCTTTTATTATTCATAAAATTTAATTTGTTGCTATTATTGGATCGACCTACTTTTAGTGTATTTAATGTTTTTCTTTTGGAAATTTGAAAATACAATTTTTAAAACTATATCGATTTCATTAATATTCAACTATGGTTATTAACAAGTAGACTTGGGTTGATATAAGTGCTGGAATTGAAAGTTGCTTGTAGTTGTGCTCAAATTGGAAGTTATGTGCGTTTTAGGAATCAATGCAATAACAATATAAATTTGTATGTGACCATTTTTTATAAATAATACAAAAGGAAGAAATATACCAAAAAAGTAGAAGATCACTTTAATATTGTAGATTGTATATAATTATCTCCCAATGCATGGTCCACTAGTGTGAATATAGATGGATAATTCAATAAGACACCAAATGAGGCATAAATAATATAGACAAAACAATTTAAATATGCTCTTATAATTTGTTTATGTTTTAAAATCAATCTTTTAGAAGCACTTTTGTAAAGTAAGAATTCCTTTAAATATCTTAATGAATAAGTCTAAATAAGCCTTGGCAAGAGCAAATAGTGTTATAAAGCAATAAGTATTTCAAATGACTCTAGCAAAGTCTCAAACTATTCATGTAGAGACTAGTCATTAGCAATCTTTAGTTCATAGCAATGATAGTGGGAAAGGGGGAATGACTAAATTTTGATGGGAGTTTATAAGTACTTTGTTTTTTTTTTTTTGGATAATTACAACGAGGAAAAAGGATTTAAACTTAGTTCATCCTACTAAGAGACTAATATTCATGCCACTAGACTATAAGACTATTGCCTTTTAAGTATTTTGTTAGGTAGTAAATTGAGCAGATTCTAAGAGTAAAAATTGTATTCTTACTTCATATAATTATTTCACTATAAGTAAATCATATAATAATATATAGTTTTAGAAGCCTTTTCTCTTTTCATGTTTTTTTTTAACGATAGCATTTACTACAATTTAATCACAGTTATGTTTCTATATATTTTAATTTTATTTTTTAGCATTTATTGTAATACAATAATTGTTTATCATTATATTACATTCATTTACACCTCTAATATCTATTTATCAGTTTTGCATATCTTTTACATATATCCAATACAAAATGAGCCATAGCCCTTGTGCTTACTTGTTCTATATCTAATACAAAATTTTTTTTATTTGATAGTTATGTTTCTATATATTTTAATTAAACAAAAAAATAATTAATTAATAAAGGAAAAGAAATAAAATAAATAACCAATAAAGCAAATTAATAAAAATAAAATAAATAAAATCAAATAAACAAAATTACTGAAAATTTTACCTAATGTCGGATTGTTAGAGTTAGTTGAGCGTATGGTCAAGGTTAGGTGAGGCTAGGCAAAGCTGAGGCGAGAGTGGACATACGCTAAGCGACGATGAACGTACGTTAGGCAAATGTAGGCGTACGCTGGGCAACAGTGGGCGAATGATAGGCGATAGCAGATGACACTAGGTAAGCAAGGGGTGTTGGCTTGGGTGACTACCAGTGATAGTGGGCAAGTACAAGTGTGATTGGGTGATGCTTGGGCAAGGCTTAGGTGACTATGGGCAACAATAGGCAAGCACGGCGTGACTAGGCGATGCTTAGGCAAGGCTTGGGCGACTACGGGTGGGTACAAGCGTAATTGGGCGATGCTTAGGCAAGGCTTGGGCGAACATAGGTAATCGATCTGGCGGTGCAGTGGGTGTTATTGGGCGACGATGGACGATGTTGTAGGCGATGACTCAGGCAACACGAGTAGAAACGTTAGGTGCCAGTAGTAGTGGTTATAGGCGATGATAGTGGTTGTGGTATATGCAATAGTAGCGCGTATGTTGGTTGTATGTAGAGTAGTGACATGGTAATAGTTATTATGGTGGTGCGTATAGCGATGTGTGGGGTGTGTGTGGTGTTTTTAAAGGAATGTGTGGGGTGTGCGTGAAGGAGTGTGATTTTAAAAAATCGTCCCTTGAACCCTTAACTAACATGTTATTTATAAGTCCCAAATCAAATCTCTTATATCAAAGATATGAAGATTTGATTGCGATTCTTCCATAATTTACCCTAACTTCTAGAAACTCCAACTAATTCGGACTTTTCTTTCCAAGCCTGACCCGATCTAATTAAATATAGTCCAATAACATAACAAATCTTAATTTTAAGCCCTTACATTAGATAAATACTTATTTTATATTAGTTAGACCTGAAATTAATTAATTCAACCCGTCTCGTTACTTGATTAAATAACTCAACTCAATCCAACATGCTCGACTTAACTCTTCCTATGACCTAACTTGATTTTTTCTCTTTTTCCTTTTTATTTTTTCATTTTTTTTTTCTCTTTTTCCTTTTTTTCTTTTAGTTTTTGTTTTTTTATTTATTATTATTATTTTTTATTTTTTTGTTTATTTATTAACCTAGCTCAATTAAAAAAATTTGAAAAAATTGGCAAAAATAAAGTGTTTATAGATGCCCCTCTTTGTGGTAAAATTTGATTAAAACTTTACTACAAAGACAAAAAAGATACCCATTTTTACCAAACCTGACTTGAATAATCTGAAGATGATAGATTTCTTCTATATTCATTTTGGTTAATTTGCCTGAAGAGGATAGATCTCTTCAAAATTGGTTTCTCTTTGGTGACCCAAAGAGGATAGATTTCTTCGATATACTTTTTGAATAAATTTGAAGATGATGGATATCTTCGAGATTGATTTTAACTTATGACCCAAAAAGGATAGATCTCTTTAGGATTGGATTTGGTTAATTTGAAGAGGATAGATCTCTTCAAGTTTGATTTTGGGTTTGATCCAAAGAGGATAGATCTCTTCGAGATTTTGGTTAATTTGAAAAAGATAGATCTCTTCAAGATTTCAAAAAAAAACTTCCTTTGGTAGATAATCCAAAGAGGATAGATCTCTTCAAGATTTTCAAAAAAACTTCATTTGGTTTGATAATTCGAATAGGATAGATCTCTTCAAGATTTTCAAAAAAACTTCCTTTAATGGATAATCCGAAGAGAATAGATCTCTTTAAAAATCATTTTGATTTGTTGAATAATCGAAAGAGGATAGATCTCTTCTAGATTCTTGTTTTGTTTTGGTAATCTGAAGAGAATAGATCTCTTCAAGATTTCTTATTTTATTTTGGTGATCTAAAGAGGATAGATCTCTTTGAGATTGATTTTTAAAACTAGCTTAATTCCTTTAAAGACCTTTTTTTAAGATCATTTTTCTAGGACTGAAGGATTTCTCAGATAGCAACTAATTGTCATGCTTATATCAACTCTCGATATTCACTCATTCCATCAGCAAAATTTCACTAAGGGACGGTGCTTACTTCTTCTTTCCTTTTCTCTTTTCTTTCTTCTTTGAATCATGTAACTGAACCATGCCCATGCCTTGAATTTGCTTGGTCCGATTTCAAATTTCAATTTCTACCCTTCATGACTTTTGAACAATAGATCTCTTTAAGAAAGAAACAAAGATTAAATTATTAAGAACATTCAATTTCAATTTATTTAGTGACTCAAATTTATTAGTAAGGGTTTAATGTTTAAGTGTATGAGGCTAGAAAAACCCTCATGGGTTTTTTGGTGAAGTTTTTGTTGGTTAATGACCATTTGAATTTGAAAACATTCGTGGCTATCGACTTTATTTGTAAACGATGAAAGATTAACCACAAACTTATTCAAGAAAAATTGAAATCTTTATTGAACTTAGTTTTCATGGATAATAATTCTTAACTACGTCTAAATTCACTAGTCCCCTTAATTCTAGGCCATCCTTCTTTGTCAACACTAATGCGGCTTCTGATAATACTTGTTTCACCACATAAGGGCCTTCATAATTCGAAGCAAACTTGCCCCTAAGGTTTTTTATGTTTGGCAATACTTTCTTTAACACCAAGTCTCCTTCTTTGAAGTGCATCGGGTATGCTTTCTTATTAAAAGCCCAAATCATCCGCTGTTGGTAGCACTGACCATGACATATTGCTGCAAGCCTCCTTTCATTTTAGAGATTCAAATGCTCCATTCGCTTCTTCGCCTACTCTAATTCATTAAGCCAAGTTTCTACCAATACTCGGAACGAAGGTATTTCTACTTCTATCGGTAGTACTGCTTCAGTTCCATACACCAATGAATGTAGGGTTACACCAGTAGAAGTTTTGATTGAGGTTCTTTAGGTCATGAGAGCAAAGGGAAGCATCACATACCAATCTCTATAAGTGATCGCCATCTTCTCAATGATTCTTTTGATGTTCTTATTAGTAGCTTCAACTTCCCCATTCATTTGGGGTCGATATGGAGTTGAGTTTCTGTGATTGATTTTGAATTGGCTACACACTTCATCCATCAACTTGTTGTTCAAATTTGTCCCGTTGTTTGTAAAAATAGACTCAAGTGTATCGTATCTTGTAATAATATCTCATTTTAAGAATCTGACCATTACTCCTTTAGTCACCATGGCATATGACGCTGCTTCTACCCACTTGGTAAAATAGTTGATTACGATTAAAATGAACCATGCCCGTTTGAAGCAATTAGCGAAATTGGACTAACCGTGTTAATCCTCCACATCGAGAAAGGCCAAGGAGCTGATAACATGTGCAATTCTTAAGGAGGAGCGTTAATTTTGTTAGTGTACACTTGATGCATGTGATAATGCCTCACGTGCTTGATATAATTCGATTCCATCATCATCCCCATTCTCATGATCTTTTTGGCTAAAATATACCCATTCATGTGAGGACCACAAACTCCTTCATGTACTTCTTTCATTAATTTCTCGGCTTCTTCTTCACTTACATACCTTAGCAGTGTTACATCTGGTGATCTCTTGTATAATGTGGCTCCACTCAATAAGAAATGAGTAGCCAACTTTTTTAAAGTTTTTCTATCTTTTCAATTAGCATCCTCAGGAAATTCACTAGTTTGAAGTAACTTTTTGATGTCATGATACCAAGGTTCTTTTGTTCCCTTTTCTTCATCTGCAAAGCAAAAAGCTAGTTTTTCTTCCAGTTCAATCTTCAGGGACTAAATTTCTATCCCATCTATGGCTTTCACCATTGACGCTAATGTGGCCAGTCCATCAATAAACTAATTTTGGATCCTTGGAATGTAAGTGAATGAAATCTTCTAGAATTTTTCAATTAGCTTACTTAAATGCTCATAATAAGTTATCAATTTCTTGTCTTTCGTCTTATATTCTCCCAAGATCTGGAGAATTATAAGGGAAGAATCTCCATATACTTCTAACTCTTGTATTCTCATATCTAGCGCCATTTTGAGCCTCAAAATGTAGGCTTCATATTCTGCTATGTTGTTAGTATATGAAAATGTTAACCTTACTGCCACAAGGAAATTGTTACCCTCAGGTAATACCAATGCAGCTCCTATCCCACATCCAAACACCTTGGTTGCTATATTAAAATACATTTTCCATCACAATTTTTCACCACTCAATTCATTTGCCATCATCACATTTTCATCGAGAAATTGTGCTTTTAAACCATCGTTCTCAATTTCTAATGGGTATTTTGCCAATTGGTCTGCCATCGCCTGTCCCTTGACTAAACTCTGGCTTATGTACTTGATATCGAATTTGGAGAGTAGCATTTGTCACTTCAATATTCTCTCAATCAACACTGGCTTTTTTGTTAAATACCTCAAAGGGTCACGTTTTGTCAACAACTCTATTGAATAATAGAGAGTGTATTGCTTGAGCTTATGCATTAACCACATTAAGGCATAATACATTCTTTCCACTTCTAAGTATTTTTGCTCGCCTTCTATGAATTTCTTGCTCAAATAGTATATAAGATGCTCTTTTCTTCCCGTTTCATCTTTCTATCCTAGCATGCATCCCATTGATTTAGGAAGAATCGTTAAGTAAAAGATTAATGGTCATCCTGGTATAGGAATGACTAGTACGGGAGGATTTATGAGATACTCTTTAATTTTAGCAAATGCTCGCTCATACTCTTTATTCCATTCAATGGCTGCATTCTTCCTCAAAAGTTTAAATAACGGCTTACATTTATCAGTTAACTGTGATACAAACCAAGCAAAGTAATTTAATCTTCCCAATAGTCCCCGAACTTTTTTTACAGTCTTTGGTGCTTACATGTTTACGATTACCTTGACTCTATCTGGATCTACTTCAATTCCTTTTCTATTAACTACAAAACTTAACTATTTGCCCGAAGTCACTCCAAAGGCGCACTTCTCTAGATTCAGCTTCAGTTGAAACTTCTTTAATCACTCAAATAACTTTCGCAAAATATCCACATGATTTTCATCCTCCTTAGATTTGGCGATCATATCATCTACATAAACCTCGATTTCCTGGTGCATCATGTCATGAAACAAAGCAACCATAGCACGTTGATAAGTTGCCTTAGCGTTCTTCAACCTAAAAGGCATTACATGATAACAAAACATTCTCTAAGTGGTAACGAAAGTTGTTTTGATTTTATCTTCTTGTGCCATTTTAATTTGATTATACCTCGAAAAACCATCCATAAACAAGAAAAGATGGTTCCCGGCTGTGTTATCCACTAAAACGTCAATATGTGGTAAAGGAAAGTCATCCTTTGGTGTTGCCTGGTTTAAATCTCGAAAATCTACACAAACCCTAACTTTCCCATTTTTCTTCAATACTAGCATCACATTGCCACCCATTCGGGATAATCTGACACTTCTATGAACCCGCCTTTTAAGGACTTCTAACAACTTCTTCACTTCTTCTTTTATTTTGAGGAGTAAATTTGGCATAAATCGTCTAAGCTTTTATCTTTTCGATTTTATTTCCTATCTGGCCGGTAATTTGTAAACTACAATAGACGAATCTATACTGGGCATATCTTCATAAGACCAAGCGAATATATCCAAGTATTTTAATAATAATTAGGACAACTCTTGTTTTTGATCACTCGTTAAATTACCACCAATTTTCAAGTTTCGTAGACTTTCCTCTATCCCCAGATTAATCTCATCCATCGGTTCGCCAATAATCACTCTACCTTATTCATGTCGATGCTAACTCTCTTGAATTTCGTTTGGAGTCTCAATATCATCTCTGACGTCTGACCCAGTAGGGCCGAAGGTGATATTGGTATTTTCATCGTTTACATGCGCGAGATATCCATTATGTTCATCGTTTTTATTAAATATGAAGAAAAAAGGAAAAAAGAAAAAGGACAACGAATAAATAATAAAGAAGAATTGATAGAAAGAAATGAATGAAATTTATTGAATGAATGAATCCAAATTGTCTGAAAGAAAAGGCCTAACTAATCAGACTAATTATCGAAATCGAATGCTCTTAATTAATCTAATTTTGCATTTCTAAAGAGACTTATTAACGGGAATGGAAAACCAGTTGCACAATAAAATTGGTATGCCAATATCTTCCTTCTTGTCTAGACTGATGCTACATTGCTGAGTCAAGGCCTTAGATAAACTAGCTACTTCTAGTTCTTGAATACCAGCTAGTATTAGGAATGTCTGGCGGATGTCCGAAAAGTCTATGTGAGTATGGTATAGCTGATGTCCTCTCTTGCTTCTGGTTTTAGTCTTCATTTCTTGAATCTGCTCTTCAATGGGCTCATACCTAAGCCCAAATGTTCCAATCTGCTGCTTAGGCTGTTTCAAATGACCCCGTGCCCCTTGTCTTGCTTCTTCGATCACATTAACTTCATAAAAAATTTGTAACCCTAGCTCTTCCAATTCTTCATCCTCGATATAGGG
Source organism: Lumnitzera littorea (assembly GCA_024138015.1). NCBI lineage: Eukaryota > Viridiplantae > Streptophyta > Magnoliopsida > Myrtales > Combretaceae > Lumnitzera > Lumnitzera littorea. The sequence continues at coordinate 123,605,358 of JAMXBB010000001.1, read as the reverse complement.
AATAGTCGTCTCTTTGTAAATCTCGTAGTCTTGCTCCTCGAGAATAGTAATCAACTGCCTGTTGGCTATGGATTTCACTTTTTGATGTAAACTAGACGAAATTGCCTTTATTGAATGAATCTACGGTCTTCCTAATAGAAAGTTGAAAGTTCACGGTATATCCAGACCTTAAAAAGGAATAGTGAACATCTATGGGCCGATCTCAACTTGCAACCCAATTTCTCCAACTATCTCCCTTTTTAACTCATCAAAAGCTCTTACTGAAATTGAGCTGAGCTTTATCTCAGTTGCATCTACTCCAAGTAAATTTAGTGTCACCAAGGTATACACATTCAATGAAGACCCATTATCTATTAGAACTCGAGCAACCACTTTCCCTGTACATTTAACCACTATGAAAAAGGGCTTTGTGTGCTGGTCTCCTTCTTTACTTAGCTCATCTGGTGAGAATAAAATCCGATCCATCACAGATATCGAGTTTACTACCAATCCCATCTTCTTAGTGGAAATCCCTTCAAGTACTTTAATATCTTCTAAAATTTTAATTAAAGCTTCCTGGTGAGTATCTGATGACAACAGTGGGCCCATTAAGGAGATTTGGGCTGGTACTTTGGCTAGCTGGTCCATTATCTTATACTCGTTGGCTTTGATTATTTTCTTGACAACATTCTAATCTTTATCATTAATATCTTCAAAGATCCTTCGAGAAGCCTTTACTACAGTAGACTTCCTCTTGGCTTCCTTGTTCTAATCATAAACTCATCCCCAGTGCGTAAGGCCACTGACCATGGGTGATGTGGCCCTAATTGTCTGATTTACCACTTAGTAATGCAGAGGTGCTGCTTTGTAATTCTCTAAGTCTATTGGGACATTGAAAGCAATCTTCTTGGGCTTTCTCAATTCCTCAACCTTCTTTATCTTCCCATCATACTAAAAAACCAACGGCTTGAGCCCGTCTCCGATCATTCCAGCCATCTTCTTGGCTTCTGCAATAAGTTTGTTTTCTTCCTCAAATTTTGGACCTCATCTAATGGGTGGTGCATCAGCATATACAACTGTTGGATCGCTGGCTTCATATCTTTTTCTAAGCTCCTTTTGAGTACTTTTCTTTTGTGGTTTTGGAATTGTCATAGCCATAATATCAGTGTAAGCCCTAAAACTAGTCTTTCGAGGTTTCAATCGGCTGAAAGATTTGATCAAGCCTAAATTATAAAGTAAAGCTAGAAATATTAGTAAAATGATCCTGTAAGTTTGAATTTAAGAAAATAAGTAATAAAATAAAAGACTATAAAAATTCCAAATTCTAAGTATATAACTCGTCATTTATCGAAAATGTGTAAAATACATTCCGATAATTAACGAATCACTAGAAATAAATTATATGTATACTAAAAATCATAAAATAACCTAAATAATATTTAAGAATATTTATTTGTACTATATATGAATTTACATGTAGGTATAAATACGCGTAATTACTTAAAATACGCGAAATGTGCTAAAATAATACAAAATACTTAAAGAAAATTCATAATTAATTAAGGAAAAATCAGGAATGATCCAGAATTGGGTCGTGGCAGCTGGGAAAAATAAGAAAAAAATTAGCCAATTAAATTAAAACAACACAAAAGCTAAAAATTAAGGGATAAGGCAATTGTCTTGTCAAATTTAATGCACAATAATTACCCTAAAGCTCTATAAATAGCAAGAAAAATTTAGAAGCTCATTTGGACAGTTAGAAATCAAAGAAAATTAGGGAGAGGTGAAAATTGAGAGAAAAATTTGAGTTAGAAAAAAATAAGAAAAACTGTGCAATTAGGGCTTTTAAAGAGAACCCACACCAGACGAGCAATTAGGAATGGGCGGCCACCACCACCACACGGTGGTGGTAGGACCCAGACCGGACGATAAGGCCACGGCGTCCGACGGTGGCCGGAGCCACCCAGACCGATGAGTCCGATTTCCAGCCCAATTTTATGTAATTTTGCAAAAAATAGTAAATATTCTTAGAAAATTATGAATTTTGTTATTCTAGAATATTTTTGTATGTAGTTTTTAGGAAAAATATTATTTTAATGAAAATATGTCCCGTAATATATGGTCCTTAAGAAATCGTGCAAAATTGAGCATATTTTGGTTTATAAATAAATTACCTTAGGAGTGTAGTTTCGAGCCCAAATTTTTTTTGTAGATTACTTAGATGATATAGAATAGTGCTATGAAACCCGTTTTCAAAAATTAATTTTTGAAATTTTTAGATAATTTAGGCCTTAAAATGAGGCATAAAATGGGTAAATTAGAGTTAATAAAGTAAGTAAATGGTTAATTACTGATTTAGTGAATAAGTACATGTTTTAGGATGTTGAAATTTGATGGAGTATGATACTTGTAGCATTTAGGGTGTTAGATGTAATTAATAGGTTAATTATGTAGTAAATGAGTAATAGGGAAAAATAGTTAATTTTATAAATTAGGGAATTAGGAGTAAAATCTGATTTAGGATGAATTTAGATATTTTAAAATAATAATTGATGTTTAGAGATGGTAATTAGAGTGATAGAAATATTAGAAGTGTATTATATATATAATAGGTGATAATACATAATATGTAATTATTGGAAATATGATAAATAGAAAATATTAGGATAAAAATTGATATTATATAAATAATAGGGATATATAGTAAAACCAATGGAAGACTTGAATTTATGTAATTATATGAAAAATGTAAAAATTTCTTACATCAAGAGTGAATTCGGTATACTAATATGGATTTAAGTGTACCGGGTGAAATAAAATACTGACTAAGGATAATGATGATATTTAAGAGATCGAGAAGTAATGTGATTAATTTCACATTATGGGTTGAAACAAATTTCTAGGGTGAACTAGAACCTAATTTAAAAATCAATGTGGAAACCGAATTCGAACCTAACCCCAAACCTAAAATAATTCTAAAAGACTTAAGACCTAGATAATTAAGCATATTAAACCCTAAACAAAACATAACAATAAGCGTTATAGGATAAAATGAATCTATAATAGTTATATGAAAAATTGAAACCACGTTTGTGTTATAGAGACGATCGGCGATGGCCTGAGCAAGTCGGACCTCAAGTAAGTGAGCGAGCGAGCGAGGAGTCGAGGTAAGTTGGGATTAATACGATGCTGTATTTTGGAGGCTTAAGATTATGCTTGGTTGTGCTTGTTAGATAGTTGAATGTGTGCTTGTGTTTGATTATGGGTGATGCTATGATTCTGTTTGTTGTTCTGACTTATATTGTATGATTTGTATTAAATGAATGATCACCCTAAACTAGACCTAATCAAATATACGGCCTATAATCATAATCGGTCCTATATGGTAACCCATTAGGGGAACTTAGGACTCTCCGGTCAAATATCGACCCTTTCGAAAGGGATAGCGCAGGATTGCATAATGGTCCCTTCTTCATCCTCAGTCGAACTAAGTGACAGTTGAGGAGGTCGCGACGAGGGTGAAGTCAGTGGTTCAAAGGTAGTCACGGGAGGAGCGAGGTCTCCATTGCACAAGCTTGGGTTTGGTCGTGAGCTGTTGTATTAATGCCAACTCCTCAACCCGGATTAGAGTGGGCGAAATTTCTCTAATCTCATGACGGGCCGGACAACGTCGTGCGATGGCATTTGCTTGCACATGTATTGCACCTAATAAGTTGATTGATAACCCTGTTGTGTGTTTACGGTATAGTTTTAAGTCCTCCATCCTAATTTACTGAGCTGTGGTTGCTCACATCCCCATAGACGTCGTGCAGGTGTTGGCTAAGAAGCGGCAAACAACTACTTTGAAGCTAGCAACTGCTGAATCTTAGGGAGTGAGGAAAAACATTTGAAGAATAAACACATATTTTTAAGGTTTAAGCTTTTACTTTAAAATTTTTCATTTCTGAATAATGTAATAACTTGGAAATATATTACGGAGAAATATTGTAGACTTTAACTGTAATAACTGAATTATAACGTATATATATATTTCCCCACTTTCTTAAGTAAATGATTTAGTTAAATTACAAACTGTTTACTTCAAAGCAGGTTAGTCGTGGACGCCTTGTGTAGATCAAGTCTAAGATAGCGATCGTAAGGCCAACTTCTATCTTAGGATGGTTTACACGGTAGGGCTGTTATGACTCTACCGCTTCGGGGCGTGACAATCAGCTTTCTTTATCTTCCCATCCTTTAGCGGTTGATATATTGCTGGTCTAGTTCAGGTCCTATCTTTGAGATTCATATTCTGTAAATACCCGACTTGCCTCAGATTCTAAGCTATCTCCTCAATAGTGATGGGGAGGCTATCTAGATTAATCTCCGGTTCAGAAACTTTAGCAATGATCACATTGATTGAATTTCCATGATTCGATCAAGGTTTGTTACCCACATTAGGAGTAGGAGTCTAGATGAAATCCAATTGAACCAATTTGGCGTCAATAAGATCCTGGATCTTATGTCCGAGTCTCCAACACTGATCTATAGAGTGCCCCACTTGCTCTAGATGATAATCACAATGAAGCTTCGAGTTATAATCTCTTGGTCTTTGTCCCTCCTTTAGTATTTCAAAAGTCAGAAGGTTCCCTTTCCTTAGTCGTGTAAGAACTTGACTTAAAGGAATAGGAATATAGGTAAACTGTCTTCTTTGTAGGCGGTTGTTTTGATTTGGTGGGGGATTAGATCCTTAAGTCATGATTACTGAGGCTGCAGATTCGATAAGGTTACAGGTATTAACAACGCTAACAGTGGCTTCTTTGGCTTTGTTGGAAAACCTTGCGGGAGGTGTCTTCTTCTCAACTGCTTCAGGATTAGGAAGCCTTCTAGTGGTAATAGCTTCCTCAATTCGGTACCTTAAGGCCACAATTTATGCAAAGTTGAAGGCGGAGTACCCAACCAAATGTTGGTAATATAAGCTTCCAAGAGTGTTGACGAAGGCAAAAGTCAAGTCCTTCTCTGTTAAGGATGGAGTTACCCTAGCTGCCATGCCCTTTTATCTCTGGGCATATTCTTTAAAATTTTCATTGGTCTTCTTTCGTAGATTATTCAGGTCCTACGTAGATGGACCCACATCGATGTTGAACTTATACTAGTTGTAAAAGGCCCGTGCTAACTTATCGCAAGTATCAATTTCATTGAGATCCAACTAGGCATACCAGGTAAAGGCTGGTCTGGTCAAGCTGTCTTGAAAAGTTTGGACCATTATTTTGTCATACTTTATATATTTTCCCATTTTTCTGATGTACAACTTGGTATAGAGCTTCGGGCAACCAGTCTCATCGTATTTCTCAAATGCCGACACTTTAAATCTTTCCGGGAAGTCATCATCTTCATATGTCGGCAAATTAATCATCCCCATCTATTAAAACCTGTTAACCATTTCCAGGGTTTTCATTTTCTCGGTTAACTTCTACATGAACTTTCTTTCCATCTCATGATGTTTCTCTTCGAGCTCCTTCCTCCATACCTTAACATTAGGGGCTGATTCTTCATCTTTTAGTTTAAGGGGAGGAGTCGTTTCTGTATTTTGATTTGGGTTGACTTGAGATTCTTGTCTATGGTTAAGAATCCTGATAGCTTGAGTGAGAGCCTGAATCTGTTCAGCCATCTTATTCATGTTTTCTTCTAGAGTTGCTACTCTCAGGTCGAGCTTAGTTTGACTAACATTTCTAGTACACTGAGTCGACATCCTAGCCTTAGAACAAGTGAATATCGGGCTTCTAGTTGAGTTTGCTTATTTGGACACTATTTTCGAAATCATATGCAAAAATCTAAGTTTTAGACTTTTCGGTACATTAAAGATTTTTTTTTGTTGTTTTTGTTTTTCCCTTTTTTATGACTTTTGTTGTTCTGTCCTTTGCCTCTGTTTGTGTTTTCTTTTCTTTCCTTTTTTCCAAATTTTCTTTTTTTTAAAAAAAAAAAGGTTAACTAATGACAATAATAATAATGAGTAAGAGACTACGCAATTAATGAAAATTTTATTTACTGAAGCTGCAAATTTATTAATCATAAGATCCAACTTATACAACGGACTAATCGAAAAGAAAAGAAAAACTCCTAACTAATCTTCCTAAGAACTTAAATCCTATATCTACAAGAGCCGACAAATCTAGCTCGGACAAGCTTCACTAACTTCCCTCATAAGTCTTTGTACCATAACATCCCTTTCTCAAATCTTGCTCCTCAAGAATTGATTTGCTTCCAACAGGCTCTCATTTTCCAACTTTAACTCTTCAACAATCCTCTTACTTTCTTGAAATTGGGCTTCAACCTTAGCCCGTATGGTGTCTCGGTAGGCCTGTTCGATGGGTAAAAGACGTGTTGGTTCTAGCTCGTGTTTGAATACTTCTGAAGCTTCATACCGTATCTTTCCAATCTTCTCTAACTGATTATAGACGAACTGCTTAATGGCTCGGTATTCTCCGACTTTGTCCCTCAATGTTCCTACATTGACTATCTTCTTGACTTCTCTTCGTTCCCACAACTTTACGAGTTCTGCCAGTCGTTAAATCAAAGTAGCCGTTAGTAGACAAGGATCTTGATAATTTATCGTAATGACGTCTAAGGAGTCTTTATAAGCTATCTCTTGAAGTGGACTTAACTATCTGGTGACATAAGTTGGGAAGTATCTTATACAGCCAGTAATACCGATAAGGAGGACTTCTGCATAGTTGGGGCACCCTAAGACGACTCGAGTGTAGTGGCTCTATTTAACTGTTCACATAAAGTCTACTGGCTGCGTTTTGCTAATAATCGACACCTATCCATTAAACTAAGCTTCATCTGGTACCTTAAGGTGGCGAGTAAAGTCGTTAATTAAATTCATATTTTCAATCAGGGACTCTCTGAGAAGATTCCCCCCGTACCCCTGTGTGTGATTGAGAAACTACACGACAAGGATTGTAGGGTTTGTCATGAAATAACAATGCCCTTACTTCTTCAAGTGGGTGAGTGTCCTGAACTGTTCTACCAATAACGCAAGTATATAGGATTTACTGGCTAGGAATTGAGTTATTAGCTCGGTAACCCTATAATGAACTTGACCAAACCTGACCGGAAACAACACTATCCTGAATACTGCTACGATAAAAGCATTTACTCTCTTCTCTGCCCATAACCCATATCCTCTACAAAAGATTTGACGATACTTCTGATAAGTGTCTAAGCTTGAGAACCACTCTATTAATCTTAAGATACTGAGACATTTCTTGCCTCTTGAAGATAAAAATTGCATCAAGGTTGACTTTTTGATTCCTAGCAAAGTCATGAAAGCCTTTTCGGGCTGGACTCTAAGATCTGGGATAATTATGCCCGCTTTGAGAGGCGAAGCGTTAAGTAGCTACGAGTATTCTTCTATAGTGGGTGTTAACATGTGTAGGGCAAAATTGAAAGCTATCGATTCTAGATCCCAGTAATGGATAAGGGTCTGAATTAAAGGCTAGTAGAGTTAGACCTGCATAAGGGATATGACTGGCCCGATCTTCTTGCAAATGTGGTTTTGCTTGGCAGGCAGAAGCTGGTTCAACCAATCACTCAAGACGGCTTTAAGGAAGGAGTACTTATTCAACTGGACTTTACGGACGGGCTCTAGACTGACACTACCCTGACTCTCCATATCTATATTACAAAAAAAAAAAAACAAAATAAAAGGCAACGATTATTTACAACAAGGCTACTAAATATAAAATAATGTTGGATATGATGTTAATAATTTCGCAGCTTTTTTCAAAAATTTTCTTAGAAATTGTATAACCTTTCACTAACTAAGGAGTGATAAAAAAAAAATAATATGTATAATACAAGCAAATAAAATATTCACAAAGAAATAAGCATAATAAAAATGCAATGTAATAAGGGTGGGTGATTAGTAAATTATAGGAAATAGATGAACCCGCAGTCGGGAAATATCCTTATATATAAGCAAGTCTCAAATAGGATTTTTCTTTAAAAAATGAAGTTTGCAAATACTTGTATATAAGGGTTGCTAGATTTTTCTTAAAAAATAATATTAGGCTAACCGCGGATTGATTGGGCTTTTCCTATAATTTAAGAATTACTACCCCTTTTCGAAAAGGATGATGCAAGGTTGGTAAAGTCTACGAGTCCCAAGCTTTGTAACTCTAAGGCTTTCCAAAGAAAAACCTAACGGGCTACATCGAAGCCTAAGTAGGCTTGCCTATCGCCGCCAGGTAGGGGTAATGACCCCAACAACCTAAGGGTTACACAATGGTGACTCGTCCTAGGTTCGTAAGGTGGCCCAGGTCCGATTACGTCTAAACACATAAATAATTATTGAAAATGAAAAAAGGAATCCCCCTTAATTTCCTAGGAAGGCCCATTGGGCCGGGCTTTTTTCTTAGGGTCTGCATTACTAAAAAAAAATTAGTACAACTATAATACAATACAAAAATAAAATAATAATATAAAAGCCCATCAATAATTTTTTAATTTTCACATGGCTAAGCTCACCAATGCTCCCTAATGGAATCACTAATTCTGTTGAGCCCTATTTTGATTTCCTTAATTTAACCTATATTAAGCTCAGCTCGCTTAATATAAATTACTCAACATTAAACTTATGAAAATGCTTTTCTTAAAAAAAAAATTTAAATTAAAGTCGCCAATCAATTCAATCGGTAAAAAATAAAATTAGGGTTTTCGGGTGAGAAAACCTTAATTTGACTACTAGTCTACAAATATTCTAAAAAAATTAATTTTTAAAAAATTGAACCAGAAAACTGGGTTCGGGGGCTAACTTATTAAGACTAAGTAATCATGTGAAAATTAAAAGAAATTTATGGGTTTTTTTTTTATTTTTCTTAAAAATATATCTAAATTCACAAAAGTGGCTAAAAATGATTTTTAGTATTATTTTTATTATGAATTTCTAAAGAAGGAATTTTTTTTTATTTTAACGGTTGTCCCGAAAGTACTTACGTACCCGCTAATTGAGATCAAATCGGCCATAGTTCTCTTTTTTATAAAATATTTAACCAGTGGGTTTTTTTTTTTTTAAAAACAAAGCTAGGTTTACATTTTTATCAATTTATTATTTGAAGAAAAACCCTAAAAAAATATAATTTTCCTAAATTAAATAAAAACCTTAACTTACTATCCTTTTTTTAAAAAACTCAATTTTGATTTTTTTAAAATTTTTTTAAGAACCCCTATATTTTTTTTATTAAAAAATGATTTTTCAAGAAAAAACCTAATTTAACTAAAAAATTTGCAAAATAAATAATAACAAAAAAAATACCTGCACTAAAATAAAATAAATAACCAATAAAGAAAATTAATAAAAATAAAATAAATAAAACCAAATAATAAAAAAATTTACTAAAAATTTTACCTAACGTTGAATTGTCGAAGTTGGTTGAGCATATGGGCGAGGTTAGGCGAGGCTGGGTTGAAAGTAGCCATACGCTGGGCGACGGTGGGTATATACTGGGTAAGCGTGGGCATGTACTGGGCAAACGCTAGGTAATAGCGAACGTACGATGGGCAACAGCAGGTGAGTGAAGGGTAACAGCAGGTAAACGATGGGCAACAACGAGTGAGTAAAGGCAATACTAGGCAAGCGAGGGATGTTGGCTTGGGTGACTACAAGTGACAATGGGCGAGCATGGACATGATTGGGCGATGCTTGGGCGAGTACGGACAATAATGGGTAAGTACGGGCATGACTAGGTGAAGCTTGGGCGAATACGGGCAGTGATCTGGCGGTACAGTGGGCGCTACTGGGCAATGATAGGCGATGCTATAGGCGATAACTCAAGCGACACGAGCGGCAACATTGGATGACAGTAGCTGTGGTTGTAGTGCGTGCAATTGTGGCACATGTGTTGGTTGTGTATGGAGTGGTGGTACGGTAGTGGTTATTGTGGCCCGTGGGGGTACAGTAACGCGTAGGGTGTGTGTGGTGTTTTTGAAGGAATATGTGGGGTGTACATGTAGGAGTGTGATTTTAAAAAACCATCCATCGAATCCTTGATCAATGTGTTATTTATAAGCCCCAAATCGAATCTCTTGTATTAAAGATATGAAAGATTTGATTGTGATTCTTCCATGATTTACCCTAACTTCTAGAAACCCTAACTAATTTGGACTTTTCTTTCCAAGCCTAACCTAATCTAATTAAATATGACACAATAAATTAATAAATCTTGATTTTAAGCCCCTAAATTAGATAAATACTTATTCTATATTGGTCGAGCCTAAAATTAATTAATTCAACCCGTCTCGTTACCTGATCTAATAATTCAGCTCAATCCAACACGACTCAACTTGACTCTTCCTATGACCTAGCTTGATTTTTTCTCTTTTCTCTTTTTCTTTTTTCATTTTTTTTCTTTTTCCTTTTTTTTCTTTTAATTTTCGTTTTTTTATTATTTTTTATTTTTCTGTTTATTTATTAACTTGGCTCAATCAAATTTTTTTGAAAAAATTGGCAAAAATAAAGTGTCTACAGTAAAATTATTTCTAAATAGTTTATAAAAGATACTAAGTGCCAACTATCTGAACAGATGGATGGAAAAATGTCTTGTTATAATAAATGTATTAGAGTTTTGTATATGTAAGAGATTTAAATTTATCTAACACAATTTATTATAGGTTTATCTTTCTTGTTAAAAGACATTAAAGGATTAGTTGTTACCAAAGAAGATATACAACTAATAGAAGATCATAGTATTTTATACACATTAGAGTTGGCAAAGAAGCATGGTGGCACCCTTTATACCTTAGCAAATTTTTCTAAATTAGAAGATTTTGCTGATAACAATAATAATTTAGGAAAATTTTCAAATTAGAAAAGGAAATTTTCTCTATAGAAAAAATTTATAGCATGTTAGAAGTAAACAAACCAAAAATAGATAGTTTGCTAAGAAAACTAGAAAAAGGAGGAGATAATAGGAGAAAATCCTAAAAAATATTGGGAAAAGAATAAAGTAGAATGTAAGTTTAGAATTAAAAATCCAGACTTAATGATAAAAAGTTAGAAAATAGAAGCCACTAATGATGAAATAAAAGAATTTAAAATGCACATAAAAGATTTAGAAGAATTAAATGTAATTAGAAAATCATAATATAGACATAGAAGTCCAGCATTCATAATAAGAAGACATAATGAAATAATAAGAGGAAAAAGTAGAATGATGATAAATTATAAAAGATTAAACCGATAATACAAAAGATAACTACACAGTTAATAAATAGCATACGGGATAGTTAATGGTTTAACAAGTTTGACTGTAAAAGTGGGCTTTAGCATATTAGAATGGTACTTGAAAGTATAGAATAGATGGCTTTTACATGTTCATTGAGCTATTATGAATGGATTGTTATGCCTTTTGGGCTTAAGAATATTCTATCTATTTTATGATTTTTAATAAGTATAAAGATTTTATTTGGGTATATATAGATGATATACTTGTATAATCAAAAACTATAAAACAGCATATAAGTCATTTAAATTTGTTTTATTACAATTCATCAAGAATGGAATAGTAATTAGCAAAAAGAAGGTGATAATGTTTAGAAGGAATATAGAGTTTATAGGAACAAAAATAGGAGAAGGTATAATAAAATTACAAGAACATATTAGTGAGAAAATCTTAGAATTTCCTAATAAGATAGAAGATACAAAGAAATTACAGTAGTTTTTAGGACTATTAAATTATGTTAGGCCATTTATCAAACTTAAGTATACTAGTAAGGTATTTATATAGTAAAACAAGTTTAAAAAGTCAAAAATATTTTAATTCAAAAGATGAGAAGTTATTAAAATAAATTAAGATTAGAGTAGAAATGTTACCCCCTTTAAAATTACCATTAAACACAGATTACGTAATAATAGAAAAAAATGGATGTAAAAAATGATGGGGAGTTGTTTTAGAAGCTAAAACCCATAAATATGCATCTAAAGATACATAACAAGTATTTAAATACAGTAGTAGAAATTTTAAAGAGAAATGATTCATTAGCAGTATATATGTAGAATTATTAGCAATAACTTATGGATTAGACAGTTTTAGATTATTTATAATAAATAAAAAGGAGATATCAATAAAGATAGATCGTGAGGCAATTGTCAAATTTCATAGTAATATGAATAATAAGAAAAGTAGCACTAGAAGATGGTGTAGATTCCTAGATAGAATAACTAATAGTGGACATAAAATGATATATGAGCATATTGAAGGTAATGATAATAATATAGCTGACATATTAAGTAGACTAATAATTTGATTTGTTTTTATAGGTATAGAGGAAGTATAGATTTGGTCGATAAAGCTCAAAGCTTTTCTTTTAGGATCTAGTTTAAAGTTTATAAAACCTAATAATATAGAACTTAATGAAGTAAAAAGCATAATAGTAGACAACTTATGGGTTGCAATTAATCCATAGCAAACATAAATGCATTAATATATTATTTAAGCTAAAGTAGAAAGCCTAGTAAATATAATTATTATGTTGCATGTAATAGTAGATAGAATGAGATCTACAAATCTTAAGGTGAAATCCAAAGGATAACCAAAGATTTTCCTAATCCTTTATTTAAATGGTTTGTAACTTTAAAAAGTACATTCGAATTTATTAAACAGTATATAAGATATACTTATTATATAAAGCCTATAATTAGACATATTGCATCATCATTAGAGGTATGCAATGGAGTTAAACGAGCTAAATGAACTCGGCCTGGCCCACTTTAGCCTACTTTTTAAATAAGTCAAAAGACCTTGGCCTAAACTCATTTAAAAAGTGGGTTAAACGGGTTAAAGGCTTAATGTATTAAACAGGGTTGACCCAAATTAACCCACTTTGGCTCGTAGGTTAAATAGGCCGGGCTCATTTGATTCACTTTTTAAACGGATAAAAAAACTTAGCCCAAATCCATTAAAAAAGCAAGTTAAATAGGTCGGCCTACAGGTCAAAGCCCACTTGCACACCTTTAAACATCATCATCATCATCAATAGAAAGAGAAGTTGGGTGTAAATATAAAATTCCTTAGCAATAAGTATACTCTTTAGCTAATAATGTAGAAAGTTATTCTTATATAGTTAGAAAAGATATTACATATTCATTACAATTCTGTAGGCATTCTAAAATTAATATGAAAACAGCAGCAAACCTAAATGAGCAAGTTCAAGCTAAAGAAGAGATGAATAAAAATTTGGCACAAGCAAAAGAATTAGTATCATTAAAATTAAAACAAAGTGTAAATATAGGAGTAAAAGAGAATAAATATGTTATAAAAGGAAAATATGAAAAATATGACACAAGCATTTAAAAAGAGAATTTGTCATTTAGAAAGATTTTAAAAATATTATAGAAAGATTTATAGACCATTAGAAAGAATTGGTGGAATTTTTAAAAGTAAAATGTTTTTTAGACCTAATGAATTTATTTTGAGCCTTCCTTTAGAGTCTAGATATTTAATTAAGCAATTTCATTTTGTAGAAAATTTTTACAAGAAAATGCAATAGGCTCGGAACCTTTTAGAAAGAATATATCATCATAAATAAAGAATTATGGGTATAATTGTTAGAAAGACGACGATTTTCTGAAAGAACAGAGAATGTCATCTTACATTTTATGTAACTAATATTTTCTTGCCAAGAATTTCTCCTCAAAAAATTTTAGAAAGTATAGGATATACTATTCAAGAATTAATAGATTATGGAATGATAAAGAAAATTACTTTTGAAATTGGTAGTCCATACACAATTTTCAAAGTATAAAGCTTCAAACTACAATTTTTGAGTATATGAGATGTCTAGAAAGAGTCAGTACGATAAACGTTGAATTTATTTTAGCACTACCAAAACTAAGTCAATTATTAATAATACCAAGTAGGCATCATATATATATTAGTAAACATAATATGACTAATATAGGATAGAATAATTAGATGATGAAAATTCTAATTCATACTGTAGAAAACCTTTTATCAAACAATTTCAAAAACATAGAAGTTACATTTTTTATAAAAAAAAAATTTCTTTAATGAAGAGAATCTTTTTATTCTTATGGGAGAACCTCCATTTCTAAAATCTTCATCCAATTGCCTAGAATCATTCCCACATAAGACAAAAAGAAAACCAAACATTAAGGGAAAATATAGAATGAAGATGTACCATATTGTCTCAGGATGATGAAGATTACCATGCTCTTGTGGACGTAAAAGATTTTGAGCCATAGGAATATGCTTTTTGAAAAGAATATGTTAGAAAATAGATAGTTAGACATATTATTGAGAAATATGTCAGATGATAGGACAATAATTGTATAAGTTTTTAGCTTTTTCAGAAAATTATTGTACAAATTTATTCTTTACAAGACGATAGGTGTAAAGTTTATTTATATGGTTCTTTTCTTTACAATTTTACCCTTTTATTAATACTCAATGTAGGAGTGATGGGAATCGGGCTATCGGATCTCTGACCACAGCTGAGCCCAAGGATTAGAGGAGCTAGTACGACGAATCCTTCTGTTCTAACCGACCCCTATTGAGGACGAATACTTTCTTATCGAGTCACCCTTCATGCCAAGCCGTATGATTGCTCATTTTTCTGTAGTATGCCAAATGGAGGACTACTCACTAGCGCCAAACCGACCAATTACTCGGCATCTTTCTTGCCAAGAAGCCGAGAGAGAGACTCCAAACTGACTAAGCCATCCCTGTTTGGATAAACCATTTGTCCGTACCCTTTTTGTCCACATCTTCTAACGACCTTGCCAATGTAGTTTCGCTACGTGTATAGTATCATGCGCAGAATTTGTTGCACCAATGATTGTTTTTTTTCTTATATATTCATTTTTACCTTTTTATGTCTTGTACATTACTTCCTTAGAAAATGCCCTGTTTGTCTTTTCCTTTTTATACAAGTTGTCATAACTTATTGGTATAAATACCCTTGTACTTGTAGCTATAAAAGATATCGGATCATTCCTAATACACTTTGGAGTACTTTTCTTGTGTAAACACTATTTACCCTTGGCATCACTCTTATCCTTTCCCTTAAGTAAAGTTAGGTGACGAGTAATCTCATAAAACCAATTCGTACGTCACATCGAATTGTGTTGTGTGTCGTCGGAAGTTCCATTGGTACGTCATATCTTCTAGAGCTGTTCGTGAGTTCTTACTTACTGTTTCATTATTCATTTTACCCTTTCGCACTTTCTCCATTAATCCTTTTTCGAGTTTTCTGCAAGCTTGGACCCATCCAGCGACTAGTCGTGTCTGTTCTTGATTACGGTTTACACTACAGGAGTATACCCGATCCATTGGAAATTTTGTAAATATTATAAATAGGCATGTAATCTTACAAGTGGAGGACGTATATACATGCAAAATTAGAGTATATACGAGTTCTCTATACTAATAAAATTTCTCTTCCAAATACCTTCTCTCTTACATATTTATAAGGGTTATGGAAAATCTAAAAAGAATGAATAGTTAACGAGAAAATTCTGGACATAAAAAACATTTCATTTTCTTCCCTCATCATCCTAAGTATGCTCTAGGGTCTAAGGTTACCTCACTGTGAGGATCCTCCCTATCAGAATAAGATGTTTTTGTATGGACTTTATTCTCTCCATGTAGATTTTTCAAAAGCCCTTTTAGAACCAGGAATTCTTTCCATGTTTTTGTATAGACTTTATTCTTTCCATGTACATTTTTCAAATTGCATAACTTATTAGCATCTTTTAAAAGTTTCTTTCATGTAACTTTGTTCTTTTCTCGTATATGTCTAATCCTTATTATCATATGCAACTTGACTATGCAATAATATTGCTTTCAATATTTCATATATTTAAATATTTTAATTTTGGCAAACATAATTAAAAGTAGATAAGAATAGTAATGCAACTCACATCTCACCTTCATTGCAAAATATTATATATGCCTAAAGTAATAACAAAGATTAGAAGACATTAGTAAAGCATTTAATTATAGTTCCTTCTATAAATGGAATCATGGGTCTATAGAAATGATAAAGTAGGCAAATTACTATATTGTCTTAGATCCCTGTTTTAGTTATAAGTTCACTATCTCTTTAGCAACTACTATGTTAATTTTTTGTTCTTAGATTTAGTTAACTATGTATTTGCATGTACAATCAATACTGAACATATGATATCATTAAATTTGCACACACATTGTAGGTGTATCCTTTGCTAATGATTGATAATGGCACAAATGATGACACCATATGAGAGTAAAAGATTTCATCTAATGAATCCATTTTTATGATACTTTAATTTTTAGGAATATTTTTCTTTGCCTCTTTGAAATTTAATAAATTCATACTTTGCATAGCCTTTACCTTACATTTACCATGTAGCAATAGATCAATTATTGAACTTAGGAGTTCAATTATGCTTTTGATTAACAAAAGCAATTCTATTAAGCTTTTATAATGTTTTTATGCTTTAAAATTAATCTTTAAGAAGTATCATTGTAAAGTACAACCTACTTTGATATCTAGGTAAGAATGTCTAAACCAAGCCTTGATGGGAGCAACTAGACCTGCAAACAATAAGTAATCCAGATGACTCCAATAAAGATTTAGACTATTTAGGTAGAAACTAATCGTTAACAGTTTTTAGCTTATAGTAATGGGAGAGAGTAATGGGGCGATAGCTAGATTTTTCATGGGATTGTGAATATTCCTTTTTTTTTTTAGTAGTGAATTGAGATAATGTTGAGAGTAAAAATTTTATACTTTTACTTTATATGATTATTTCAATTTCTTATATGCAAATTTGTTAAAGCTTTAGAAAGAAAAGTTTGGAGCAAGAATGTATTATTAAGTTGTATTTCGTAAAGCTTTAGACTTAAGTTTATCGATTGTTAAACACTTCTATTGTTCGATCATTAAGGACCAAATTAATAACTTGTGTATGAAGTCGTCTAGGAGAGACAATTGGTAACTATAGAGACTAAGATGACATTAAATATGGCTTGATTGTCTCTACCTCTTTTTTATTTAATTTTAATTGTGATTTGTTGTGCTTTTCAATTTTTATTATTTCTTTGCATTAGGTTTATTTGCTCTAACATAACTTGTTTAAGTTCTATGATGGGTATCAGAAATAAGACTCTAGTCTAGTGCTCTCTTGTTGCATCTAGAGTTAGAAATAAACATTGAATTGACTAGAATTTAAGATGAGACACTCAATTAATAAACGTCCTTTATTAATTGGATCTAATCATAATTTTTAGAATTGTCGAATGAAGATATTTATAGAGTTCGTAATGGAAAACTATTGAAAAAGGATAAAGTTTTTATTGAGTCTATAGATGGCCAAATTTAACATTGAGTTTCAAGTTCATTAATTAAATGGATTTTACCATTGGGCTAAGGTGACAGGGTTCGAGGAGTTAAGCCTATAAATTACCGGGATGATCAAAGGAGATTTGGCATGGTAAACTTAGACTAGGGTCTATTGGATCAGTTAATCTAATTAGTCCATCCAATCTAACCTTTCTTGGTTTAGCTCACACTAAAATAATAAATAAAACCTTTATCTAAGCTAAAACTAATGAAAATAACCCACTTAAAATCCATTAATAAAGGGCTTCAATCTTAACCATTGATCACCATCATGATCTGATAGATGTGATTAATTATCATTTTCTATAAATACCTCATTCACATCCTCATTTAGAAAAAAACAAAACACCTATTAATGTTGTTACTTTGCTAAGATCTTATCTCAAAGATCAAACACTTAAACACCTCAAGAACACCACCCCGTTCTTCATTAATTTTAGAGTTTGATGTCATCGCACTCCTCCATCTATCACCATATGTATTAGAGCTTTACTAAGATTACTTACTCCTCCTTTTTGCATTTCTCTCCTGATCATCTCACGTGAGTCACTCAAGTCATTTCCTTAGTCATGTATAGCGCAGCTTCTCACGCAACATGTAAGTGACCCTTATATCCACACCCACACACCCACATTTTCTGGCAACTTCACTAAGGAGGGAAGACTTAATACTCACATAATGGTACCTCCAAGATGAAGATAACCTAATCCTACTGATGGAATCAATTAAGAGCAAGATGTTGTTATTGTGAACAATGACCAAAATCCACCTCCGGCTGAAGGCACCGATCAAGGTGATGGCATACAAGAAAGTATCCTTGATAATGCGCAATTAACGTGTACACTTCAGAACCTAAGTGAACTCATGGAGATATTCACTCAATGTGTACTTGCTTTGGCTACCTTTGCTACTGCACAATAAGGAGCAACTTCCTCGAATCCTTCTAATGTGCCCTACCCAACCTTCCTGTTGTCAATGAGCATGTCACTCCTAGGGTTGAAGAACAACTTCTTGCTGTGGGACCTATAACCATGCAAGATTCATTACCTAAAGTAAGGAATCAATGAGTTTAGATTAGAGGCTTGTCATCCTCATGTGTTATATACCACATGTCACGATTGTTGACTTGTGCAACTAACACCAATGAATCCCATGTCTGCAAGATCTATACTTGTGAATCTGGCACCCATGCATCCTGCTCCTTCAATGTCATTAAGGGCGGAAGCATCCACTTAGAGAGGTTCATTTGTGACTAAAGAAGATTTAGATACATATTTACAGGAGATACAAGTGAAATCTATGGTAGGGATATTAGAACCGAAGCTCCCATAACACCAATGCATTGCTGCAATGTTATACCCTAAGGATTATGTCAGTTCAAAGTTCATGCTATTTAATGGCAAGAAAGGAAGTGCCAAGAAACATTTGTTGAAATTCATCGAGATACTATAAGTATATAATCTAGATGATGATTTAAAATTGAAGGAATTTCCTAAGTTGCTTACTGAGAAGGCATACACTCGGTACGTTAACCTCCCTCCAGGGTTAGTAGACTCATAAGGTAGTATGTGTAAGATGTTCTTGAAGAAGTTTTTCTATATAGAAGAGAGAGTCACCTTTACTGACATGGGAAGGATCCGTCAGAAGTCCAAAGAAGATCTTATGGACTGTATTAAATGCTTCATGGAGCATTCCTTGAACATACAAGATGTTTGTGATGAAAGAGAGTTAGTTAAGATTTACATCTAAGGGATGTTTACTGAGTATACAGTGCACCTTGAGAACCTTTTATTGGTTTCTTTTACTATGTTGGTTGATAACACACGAAGGACTAACAATTTAGTAACACGATAAAGAGGTGAAAATGCAAGATTTAATAAGCGCACCCTATCGGTGAACTTAGTTCAAGAAGGGTATTTGAGAGGAGCAAAAAAATTTAGAAGTGAGAAGTTTATGAGCACTAAATCATCTTTGGCATACCCATGCTCAGTGAGAAAAGTGCATACACTCTTCAACTAATGGCTATATGATGGGAATATTAGACTCCCAAGGGTTGAGCGTTTACTAACAAGTGAAAAGAAGAGTGACCCTTAGTATTATAGATTTCATAAGAGTGTATGTCATCCTACAAAAGATTGTTGGACTTTAAAGAAGATATTTAATGAGTGAGTTCAAAATGGAGAACTAGTCATCGAAAATAATGATGTCAGGAGCAACCTACTTCCAGCTCATAACACCCAACGTGGTGTTGTGAATGTTATCACTCACGATCCCATAAAGATGAAAAGTATGGACATGCAGCCAATTGAGGCGCATGAAGTTAAGCACAAAGGATTTGAGATCAAGACAGTACTACTTTTTCTTTGTTAAAGATTGCTAATGTTAGGAATTTCTTTGATTTACTCGGTTTTGATGATGATGCTTGGCTCGAGGCAACAATTGCACTAATAAGGATCTCGTAAGATTAATATAAGAAATATCTTATAGCACGTCCCACAAAGGGAATCGTTTTGATGAATAAGGGGGCAATTATATTTACAAATGCTAACATTTGTATAGTGAATCCTAACTACAATCGCCCTCTATATGTGGAAAGTATATTCAATGGTCATTCTATCAGGAGGACATTTATTGATAATGGATCTTCACTTAATATTATGCCAATGTTAACTTTTAAAGCTACAAAGATAGATATTCAAAATTTAGTGAGACAACTAATCACACTAAATAGCTTCTATGAGTCTTCCATGAATACAATGAGGCATGTTGAAGTAGACTTTGATATTGAACCTATCAACGACTCTATGTGGTTTTATGTGATCGATGCGCTTGTATCTTACTATCTCTTTATAGGAAGGACATGGTTGCATGATTATGCATCAATGCATGAAGTATCATTGGAATGAGTAAGACATCTTCATTCCTATAATAAAGAATCCATTCACACGTAATGAGTCTCGCTTTACTGAAGCAACATTCTTTGACAAGCATGTAAATGAAGGCGAAACACCCTTAGTAGAACCGCCTAAGCATAGCTACTTATAAAGGAAGAGGCTAAGACTTGAGTGTTCAAGAAAAAGAGGATGCATGGTTATCATAGGGGTGTGAACAAACGAAAGTGAACCAATGATATTATGAAGGTAGAAGGTACGTTATAAGTTAAGAAGTACGAGAACTATTGGTAGCTAAGATGTGTTCTCACTGGTTTTATCCTACTTTTCATTTCATTTCATATGTAAGCACAATGATGATTGCTTTTCATCAATGAAAGTTCTTTTTCCCATCACTAATATTTTCTAATGAGAACGTAATAAGTGTTTGAGTATCTTCATTTTTTTATTATTGTTGTTACAAAGTAAGAGACTAGTCTCCTTAGCATACAAAGTTAATTTCACAAAATGATTTATGTCTAAATGGGGGAAACTAAACCCCTCAATCGAACAAAAGAAAGTGATAATGAATATAATATATAGATTACACATCGTTGCTAGCTAGTAAGAGCTTGATTTCCTAAGTGTACGATGATGAGCTTAGCTTATATGTTGCAGATTAGTAAGAGCATTGGCTTTCATGCTATCTAATCTCTATGTTTCCTGCCATTAAGTAATAGAAACAATCCCATTGATGAGCACTTTAACATATTGACATTCAAACTTAGGTAACATCTTGGTACGCCATACTACATAGTCAAGAAGTGGGAAATACCCCCTTAACTAATGAGAAAGAATTATTAATCCCAAGCAATCAATGTTACTATCACTATGTATGCACAATTAAACACTTCTTAAAAGAGATCTTTTATATATTATCATTAACAAAAAAAAGTCTTGATTCAATATGTAAAATGACATGTGAAATCCCTTAGATTATTGAGTCTAAGCAATTTTACAATTATATCTATTGTACAAGAGGCCTCTTAGATCAAAGAGTCGAAGTAGTCTCGAAGTTATGTCAATCCAAAATTTGAAGCTCATGATTGCTTAACACTAGTATGATTAGGTCAAGCCTTTACCCCCTATCGCGTAGTGTCATTTTTAAGAAGTAGAGATAACAAGAGAATCTTACTACTTTATGCTAGATAATAGTACTGCTTAGTTGAGGCATTGCTCATAAGCACACAAGTCTCTAAGATATACTTTTCACTATCTGTTAAGACATTGCAAGTCATTAAGGAAATCGAAGTTACCTCACTACATTATTGTCTAGTACACTACTACTAAGTGAAGAGCTATCACTTCCAAGTGCATAACAATAAAATAGCTTCATAAAGGTTAATGAAAGCACCAAAGAGATAAAGAAGCACAAAAGTTAGTCAATGAACTTCATTGTTGTTCGTTCTACATATTCAATTGCAACTTGTACTTACAAAGAAATATAAAAGCTACAACCTAGTGATTAAGAAGATTACATGAAACAAGGCTAAATTAGTGTGTCCCCTCACGGTATCATAACTTTCAAAGACTAGTGTACTATAGTACGATATTGGGTTCTCGATGGTGTTATAAGGGAAAGAGAGACATCAAGACTAGATGATTATCCCTTCTTCACATGTCAATAACTGGAAGAGGAAAATTACAAATGAATATGGATAACATTATTGGAGCTGTTCATTACATGAGGCTACTTACATACAATGCTATGTTGCCTCCTCTAATTGATTCTTGAAAGTAGCAATAATGCCTACATGCAGTTGCTACCACTTGGGGGAGGAGGAAGGTTTGACTACTTATGAAAATCAAGGAAAGTAAATGAGTTAGTCAAGTAAAGTGCAAATGGGATAGAAATCGTACAACTATATAAATGGGAAGTTAAAGGAAAAATGACAAAGGCAGTACAAGGAATGAAGCTTTATTAAGGACTTATGTTTTACTCAAAGATTTGGCTCACCTATGTTCATATCTGAGGACTCATGCTCAACTCACATGTTGAACTCATTTACGGTAATATATTTTGCCTAATGTGCACTCATGTTCAAACCCCACGTCATGAACAAAGCTTATGTCTCGATTAAGCCTCACGTCATGTTCAACTCTTACGTTCACTTATGTTTAATTCATGTGTTTAAGCATATGTGTTCAAGTTAGAAGACTAAAGTTCAACACCTCATTTTCAACTCGTATAATGGGACCTCACATCACGTTTAGTGTTCACATTGTATTCAAGCCATATGTTGTGTTCAAGAGTTATGTAGCTTTCAAGACTCATGCCATGGTCTAGTCTCGCGTTGAGTTCATGCCTCACATCATGTTCAAGCCTTATGTCATATCATGCTCAACACTCGTAACATGTTTAAGATTCATTTCGTATTCAAAGTTCGAATTATGTTCAGAGATTATGTCATGTTGAAGACTCACATCGAATTCAAGGCTTATGATTACAACTCATGCTCACTCATATTCATCTCTAATATTCAAGACTGGCATTCACTCTCATATTCAATGCTTAAGTGCAATCCTTATGTTCACTCATGATTAAGACTCATATGTCAAGGCTCATGTTCGACTCATATGATGAGACTCATGTTTAGTTCACATGCCAAGGGTGTCATTTCAATTCATATACACAACTTACACATGCTCATATCGAAGGTTTAGAAGCGCTCATGTTAGAAGCCTACATGTACTCATATAGAAGGGATTATATCGAATTGTAGTGTTTAACTCTTACGTGTTCATATGAAAGGCTTATAATTGGTTCATATGTGCTTAAGCCATAGACTCGCTTTCAACTCTCACGTGCTCTTGCTAAGGTTTTATGTTCAATTGACATGCTATGCTAACTTAGAACCTTCATGTCCATTTCATACAATTTATCTCACAACTACTCATGTTAAAGGGGGTCATGTTCATTTAAAACTTTCAATTCATAAGTATTCATGTTAAAGAGGTTTGAAGCTCATGTTTAGTTCCCACGTTAAGTTCACATTCTAGGCTCATGTTCAGTTAACATGTTCAGGACTCGCATCGCATCATGTTTAAGGCTCCATCATACCATATTTAAAGACTTACATCATGATCAAAGATTACATCATGCTCAAGAGTCACATCGTGTTCAAGACTCATGTTTTATTAATGCTTCATGTTTGGTTCATCTTATGTGTAAGGCTTACACTCGCCTTTCGTATGCTCGTGTATGCATGCCCTTACAACTCGAGACTCATGTTCAATTCGTATTATAAGTTGTAATTGGTTTTATGGAGACTACAAAAGAAGGCCACACATGACCCAAGCATTATACCTCTTCACTATCACTTACTAATGAAGATTGGTCCTTATTGGCCCTTGGTTTGTGAATAGTCATGGTTCGGGAGGTAAAGAGTCTACTCTCTTTAAATCGTGCTGGTTTGCTAATTGGTGCAAGGATGAGTTTTGGTCCTTAAGCTAAGATTGCAAACTTTTGACCCTTGGTTGGCAAACAGTTACGTTCCAAGTAGTAAAGAGTTTATCCTCTTTAAACCATGCTGATTTGTTGATTGTTGCTAGTTCGAGATATGGTCCTCAAGTTACAATCACAGACTTTTGACCCTCGGTTACAAGCAGCCACGACCCAAGTGGTAAAGAGATCCTCTTTAAACTAAGTCGATTTGATAACTGTGACAAGTTCGAGATAGTGGCCACACAAAATGTGATTACAAACTCCCACGTATTGATTATCCTACCTATAGAAGATAGACAATAAAGAAATATTAGTTTCATAATAAACAAGAAAGAAAGGGATGCAGGGATTAACGGCATTGAGGTACATGGGTACTAATATGAATTAAAAAAAAAGCACTTAAAGGTTCCATAAAAATAGGACATCGCAAGATTGATCAAGCAAGGACTCAATGGGACAAGATCCACAACCCTAGTCTTGTTCTTTTCGATACTATGTTAAATGGATATATGATGTCTGGATGGCTTAATGAAGCTAAGGTTCCATATCATAGCATTCCAAGACATTACGGGTTTGATTATACCTACAGTATACTAATTCATAGACTATACAAGGAAGCCATTTATCCTTAACCATTAGCTTGTTTGATGAGGCGAAGATGAGAGGTTGTAAGCCCAATGTGACCTCATACAGGGTTTTGATTGATAGATTATGTAAGGTAGGTCACTTAAAAGAAGCAGAACATGTTATCAATATTATGAAAGAGAGTAGAATCCATCTAAATACATTTGGATATAACTCTCTCGTAGTTTCCCTTTATAAGGAGAACAAAATTTATGAAGCCATTAAAATGTCTAGAGAAATGACTACAGGATGCTTTTGAGCTATTAAAGGATATGGTCCATCGAGGTTTGACATCTGATATTGTGATTTACAACAACCATATCACTAGTCTTAGCAAGAGTGGTCGCATGAAGAAGGCCTTGAACCATTATCACAAATTCTATCTCGAAGGAATACAAATGATGGGACAGAAGCCATACCTGAATCCCTATCTTCATATGTAGGTTTGAATATTTAGAATATGACTAATAGCTACAGTGTGTATACCATTAATAAAGTTGATGGAGAATTGACCCGAATGTCAAACAAAGCAAAGTAAAATGAAATTCTAGAGAATACTAAAGGCAAGACTGAAGACCTACCATGTGAAGACCATATGCTATGATTGATACAATTAAGGGAATAACAATGAACGAAGAAAGATAGTCGATACATTTAGTCATTGCAACAAGACAAGCTTCCCACTACTTGCAACCTTCGAAGCACCAATTGCGAAGCATCTTCTTTACTGCTATTTGCCCAAGCATACGCCTAGCAGTTGCTATACTTGGGTAAGCACTATACAAAGACATACACACTTAAACATATAAAGAAGACTTATTTTAGAGTGTTGTCTTAGGGGCAATATACTACCTAAGCCAGCTGAGGCATTATAGACGCTTAATTTTTGCCCCTTGTAGTCCTAATTTTTCTTTTTTTTTTTTTTAATAGGGTCTTAATTCCAAAATAAAAAATAATAATAATAAAAATAAAATATAATAAAATTTTGAAAAATGATGAAAATACAAAAAAATGAAAAAATAAAAAATTATTAAGAATTTTTAGATTTTTAGAAAGTGTTTTAGGGTCAATAGTTTTAATTCGGTTCGAATAATTATTTTAGAGAATCACGTGCTTTAAGTACAATTTAATTGTATTAAATATTAAGACACAGGTTAATTGCCTAACAGATAAGCATTTAAGCATTGACATTGGATTAGCTTGGAGTCACGGGTTCGAATCTCGCTGAGCAATTATGTGCTTTTTATTTTTACTTTCTTTCATTTTGCAAAAATCGGTTGAGTATACAGGATTTAAATCTAATTTTAAATCTTATCAAATCTTTTGAATATAATGCGATAAACATTTGTGAAATTCAAATCTAATTTGATTTTTATCAAATCGGGTTTAAATCGATATAAATGATTTGATTTTTATTAGATCGGATTCGTGTTAATACAAAAGATTCAATTAGATATGATTTGTTTCGAACTTTATAAATAGAGATCATACGGCATAAAAATTACACAATTACACACTCTTGAAAGAATTGAAAATCCTTCATCCGTTCATGATTAGTCGTCCACATTGATCTGTTAAATAAACTCCATGCAACAGCTAACTCCTATACTCAACTGAAACATAATACCGTACTGCCCTTCTTCAACAACTACCACCGTCCCCGTTTAACATTGTCATAGACTAAAGCCACAACACAAGTCTACGTTACAACACATCTAGCTCATCCCCTGCACGTCCTCACTCACTGCATATTAAGTCCACAACCCAGCGTACAACTCCATCACCGAATTGCACTACACATGATCAACCATTAACCAAACATGATTCCCTTCGCCTAACTCCACGTTGCACAACATAACTCCACTGAATCCTTGTACGCCTACAACAGTACACTACTACGTTGAAGACCCCTTTCAATCAGCACACATCGACTACTTGATGACCGCCCCACAAGCAGCCCCTCACGTCCACAACACACGAACATAGCAGCAACAAGTTGGTACATCGACTGATAAAAATAACACGCCAGCCCCAACACTATCGGTCATTGCACCCTCTCTTGCACATCTGCAATCCACATCTACGAACGGCAAGTCCCACATTCAATCAGTGACCAAATTCGCACAACAGCTCACAAGTTGACGTATCCAAGCTCTGAACCCCTGTCACAACCTTCACTATAACATTCCAATCAAGTTGTTGATCAACCCACGATACATCACCATCTTGTCTTTGCATGGCCACATTCAATTACATACATGGCCATACAATACAAGTCCACAGTCACTGATCAGCTCTCTCTACGATCAAGCTCCACTCTTTCCGTCCACGACGATCAACACTTTATAAGGCAGAACAACATATATAGTGCGGTAGTTTTTGATCAGCCACGCGACAATCCATGCTTGCAACAACTACACGCATGCGATACAGCAGGCAATACAGTATACACTTTCAACACTATCCCCTGATTGTAGCAAACACATTTGATATATACGCCCAGATACACAAATCAGCCATCTAACATCCGCGCTCAGTCACTATCCATGGTAGTAGATTTTGATCACCCACGATCGTCGTACTCCACGTTGTCCACAAAACTCCAAGCTTCACGCCCACTGCTGAACACGATTGACTGGTTTGCATGACACACTACTGCCCCTGATTAGTCACAACCACTATGGACCAAACATGTACGGCAACAGCTCCATCATTGAGTGAAGCAGCCATTGTTCGGAACTCCACCAATTAGCTGAAGTCAGGTTCGGTTGATGATTTTTTTATCTTTTATTTTATTTATTTATTTATTATCATATTATATTATATTATTATTTTATTAGATCCTAAGTGATTTAGCATAGTTTTTGTATATAATAGTTTAGGATATTGCTTTTAGCATTAATTTTCTTTATTATATAGATTAAGTATTGATTTAAATAAATGCCTATTTAATAGCAGTAATATGGATATAAATATATATATATATATATAGGTTTAGGGATTGCTAGGATTGTTTTTTTTTTAGGTTTTGTTTAAGGATTCATCACTTAGAAAGTCTTTTTTTCTTTAAATAAAAATTAATGAAATACCTTTTTTGAAAAATAAGATTTTTAGAGTATTTCTTTATAGAACGAAAACACTAAAGAGTTAGGACCCCTATAGACCTTTTTTAAAAACGAACCAAATCAATTAAAACGTAAATTTGGTCGTTTTTTTTTTCCAAAATTAAAATCAACCAATACATTAAAGCTTTCGGGGAAAAACTACAGTCGTCTAATCTCAGCTAGCGAGTATGTAGGCACGTTCGTAGCGACGATAAAATATGCAGAAACTTAGGTTTTTTATTTATTTTGTTTTATTATTAGTTTCTTAAAAATGTTTAAAAATGACTGAATAAACCTAATTTTGGAAAATAGACAGTGGTACCCGTTAGGGTTTAATAAGTTAACCCCCAAATTCGGAATCCTCTGGTTTTTATTAAATTGAAATCAAAGATCGATAGTCAAATCGTAGTCAATCCACTTAATTAATTATGATTTCTATTTTTTTTCCCAACTCTGATCAAGTGGCAACTTCAAAAGTTTTTTTCTTTTTAAAGAAACTAGAATTTCCCAATTTTTTTAGTCGATGATTAATATTAAATGGATTAAGGTTTAATATTAATCAAAAAATGGGAAATGAAACAAAAATAAAAAAACCAAAAAATTAGACTCGACAATTTGGTGACTCTATTAGGGAATGCCATCAAGAGGGCTAGCTACTAGAATTTACCAAAATTAGGATCTTTCTAAAAAAAAAAAAAATATTTGAGTCAATTACTTCTCATTTATTTATTTTACTTTTTTTTTATACTAACATTTTTCGTTGCAGTTTATTTAGGGAGGTCAGTTTGAGGTTTATTTTATTTCATTTTATTTTCTATATCATAAAGGCATGGTAAATACGATTAGAACCAGGCAGTCTTAGGACCTTAGGAGGGAGGCTACTATGTAAGCTTCAGATGTTATAGATAAACCACCTTTTGAGACTGATCAGGTTACCCCACTCAAGTTTAGATGTAACCATAGAACCGTTGTTTTGAAAAAATGGGATGGTTGTAGAACTTGAAAACCTTTAGAACCCACCCTTTGCATGCATGAAAACCTTTTTTTAAAAAATCACAAGAACCTATGATGTGACAGACCTAAACGAATAAAAGCAGTTGTGAAGCTATAGTTGTAATATTTCCCTATAAATAACTTGTAATGATTCTATGTAAAGTTTAGCATAGGGCATGATTGTAATTTTAATATTTTCTTTAGATAGGTATGGCTAGATCGAGTCAAGGGCCTTTTGAAGAAATCCATGTCTACCCACCATATTTGCCTCAAAGATTACTCCAAATGTGGTTTTAACTCTTCAGCCCAGAGAAGCAAGAGTTTATCAAGAGCAAGATTGGGTCCATCTTCACCCTGCAGAAGATCCTTGCAAACATCACTTTAGTGCGGGCCTTAGTTCATCTATAGGAACCTGAATCCGTTAGTTTATGTTTAGGCCTACATCAACTAAGCCTAACCTTAGAAGAGTACTCCCAATTGTTGTGGGCCCTTACTATCACAGATGATATCTACGTCTTAGATTTGGAAACTACAACGCCAAAGATCTTCAGCAAGTTGTTGGGAGTAAAAAAAACTGAGATAAACCTGGTTCAAAATCAACGAAAGGGCATTTGATTGGAGGACATCATGGACTAGTTTTCTACTGAACTGAAGCATAGAGATAAACGGGAGGTTTCTTGTGTAAACTTGGAAGCATGGCATCAGTATTGAGTCAATGCTTTTATCTTGGTGGTCTTCAATGCTATTTTGTTCCCTAATGACAAACGCCAGGTCCACTTCAAAATTGCAAAAATCGTAACCCAATTTCTTAAAGGGAAAACATATGTCCCAACCCTCTTGGCCGAGCAAATCCAATTACTAAGTCATGTTAAAAAGAAGAAATGAGGAGATCTGAAGACTAATATAGTTTACTTATGGTTTGGTTCATCAGCCACATGATAAGTTACTAACTCGATTTCAATTAGGCTAAGTTTACCTAGCAATATGATCTCATAAAGTCTTTTGAAGAAAGGATTGAGCTACTAGAAGATATAGCTACCCACTACTGGGTCTAATACTTTCAAAGTACAAAAGCGGAAGAGCTACCCAGGTGGTTTGCAAGCAAGGAAATGATAAGTGAATATGAAAATTTTAAGGTAGTACCCCTGATCAGCTTCAACCTCTGTATTGGATACATCTTAGCCAATGGACTCATTGAAGACATGAGCCCCAAACCATCATTAGAAGCCGTCTCATTAGACTTTCATAACCCCAGCATGTTGATGGCTGACAAAGTAGCTAAGCTCTTAATCATCCAAGCTCTTTGATGCACGAGAAAGACCACCCCTACCACTAAGGGGATAATAGGCAAGAACCAGATAACCAAAGGACTTCTTTATTGCCAACTGAAGAAGCTAAAAGATATGGAAGAGACAAAGGAGAAGGAAGAAGTCCAAGTCAAAGCTGAACTTGAGAAAGCAAGTGAAAGAGAGCAGGAGCTAAAGACCCGCAGTGAGGAATATCATTAGAAGATAAAGGCATTAAAAGTACAGTTGAAAAGGATCAAGGGCAAGGAAGAGGAGGCTCCTAAGATTCGAAAGAGAAAAAAGACTCAAGACAAGCTCACTAGCTATAGGAAGATTAGAATTTAGACTTTAGATGCTTTTAGTTTTTTCTTTCTTTAGGATTCTTTTTTGAACAAAATAAGTGATGTAAAACTTCACAATTGCAAAAATTAATAAAAATTAGTTAGGTTTTGCCACATCAAAGGTCTCTTGCCAATTCTTAATCTTCATTGCATTTGTATGCCTGCATCCTGCATTTGTATATTCATTGACTTTTTGCTAACCTTTTATTGAGTTTTCGTAAAGTCAGATTTCAAGATAGCTCCAAAACGTCAAGTCTTTTGGAGAAGTCTGATTGGAATATGTTCCCAGACCAGGATGGCTACCATTCAAGGAGATGACAAAGAGCCCGAGATCAATGATCCCTCTAAGCTGAGGTTCTGTTCCATAGAAAGGGCCACAGAGAAGATGGTAAAACAAATGAGCTTCCTAGTAGACAGCATCGCCCTGCTTCGAGCCATAGCACCAGCTAATGAGGAAAGTTCCAAGGCCTATTATGGGAAGAATACTAAGGCTCCCGAAGTAGAGCATGACTATCCAAAAGACCTGTTTGAGTTAGAAAGAGTTTATTCGAAAGTCAACTCAACATTCAAACCTGATGCATATGTGGCCCCAAGATTAGCTCATTCAGGGCCTAACACAAATAGCTTGAAAGAACTAGAAAAGAAACTGACACAACAGATAGTTGAGAAGATGAAATCACTTACAGGGTATGATGGATTTGAATAAGCGAGGATCACTAAGTTTTCTACGTATGACATTGGAGCTTACCTTGAAAAGTTTAAGGTACTAAAGTTTGAAAAGTATAACGGGACGGGATGCCCTAAGCTCCATACCAGGTTGTACGTTAGGAAGATGGGTAAATATGTCTAGCATGATTTACTCATGGTACGGACGTTCTAAGATAGTTTGACGGGACCAGCCTTAACTTGGTACACCCAGCTTAACCTAAACCAAATAAATACATGGGAGAAACTTGTTAGGGCATTTTATAAGCAATATAAGTTCAATGTAGAAGTAGCTCCGACTATGATGGATTTAGTCACCCTGTGGAAAAAGAATAACGAATCATTCAAAGAGTATGCTCAAAGGTGGAGGTCCTTAGCTACAAGAATGTCTACTCCTACTACTAATGCATCTCCAGGGTCGGACACATGGAGAGGCATTACAACGAAGTGAACCGAAAAGAAATGAGAAAAAGCTAGCAAAATCTAGGTAACTACTGAATGGATATGATACACTACTCGATCCTACTTAGCCAATAATCCGCCGAATATGATACACCGGTTTGAATTGAAGGGTTACTCGCCGCTACTCCGTACTAAAGGAAACAGATAAGAATTGAATGATAATGAGAACACTAAGGTTACTCAAAGTGAATAACTCTATATTGAAAGTTGGATGTCTGCATATAAGGAAAGTGGGGGTTTATATACTTGCCCACTAGGGTTATTTTACATGTATAAAAAGACAAAAGAGTATTTTACAATTATGTTACATGAATCATGCTAAAAAGGGGTAAAAAGGATAAAGAGTATTCGGTACGAAAAAGAAAGAATCATTCTAGAACGTTATGTCAGAAGGCACATGTCACTTGATGGCTATATGTCAGGAGTATGATACAACATAGGCAAAAACAAAAGGTGCTGGTAGTCAGGGGCTGACTTGATCTGGATCAGGTTGGGAGCCAATTAGTTTAGTTAGGAAGTCAACTAAATTGGAGTTAGGCGCTAGTGGTCGGTTAGAGAGCTCGGCTTAGTTAACCTTTCCTAGGTTACCTTCTAGATCAAGACTTCACAGTAAGGTAGGAGCATGTTAGATACACGTAAGAATCTGATAAATAGGTTGGCAAGGGGTCAGATCAGGATAAGAGTCCCCATCTTGGCTATGGCTTAGAGTTAATATTTTCTGTGTGAGCCCTTGAAGTCCTCTAACTAGGTTTCATGTGATCGATCTAGGGGGTTGATTGCTATCATTTGCCTAGGGGTTGAAAAGATTTGTCCTTAAATTTGAAGGGGTTTCTATTTGTTCTTCTAGGGCGGTCGTAAGGGGAAATTAGATCAGACATATTAAAGGTAGAGGAGACACCATAGTCATCAGGTAACTCGATTTAGTAAGCATTGTGGTTGATCTTCTTCAGGACTTTGAATGGGCTATCATCTCGAGGAGATAGTTTCCTTTGTCTTAAGTGTGGGAATTGCTCTCAGCTGAGGTAAATCTATACTAAGTCTCCTAGTTGGAAAGAAACAGTTCGATGGCCTCGACTACCAATCTCTTGCTGTCTCTGATTGAATTTGGTGATCTTCTCTGTTACGAACTGGTGCAGTTCACGTAATTCTCAAGTGCGATCAACTCCGGATTAACTTTCTTTAGTAGCTGCAGATCATGTCCAAGGGAATGGTTGGGTTAAGGCCATAGACGACCATGAATAGGGTCTTCCCTATAGTGCTGTTGACAGTTCGATTGTATGCGAACTCTACGACTGGTAGGCATAGATCACAATCCCTTAAGTTCTTCTCTACAAAAGCTCTGAGTAGATTGCCTAGCAACCTATTCACTACTTCAGTTTGGCCATCAATCTAAGGGTAGCCACTAGAGTTGAACACTAGTTTAGTCCCAAGTCTCCTCCAAAGAGTCTTTCAAAAATAGCTTAAAAATTTTGTGTCCCGATTTGAGACAATAGTTTTCGGTGCTCTAGGTAATCGGACAACCTCCTATAAAAACAAATCGGCAATATATAAAGCATCATGAGTCTGATGATATGGAATGAAGTGTGTTATCTTGCTGAAACGGTTCACTACAACAAAAATAGAATCTTTCCCTCTAGATATCTGGGGTAACCCTAGGACAAAGTCCATGCTAAGGTCGACTCATGGTAAGGTAGGTGTTAGTAAAGGTATGTACTCTCCATAGGATTCTCTCTTCTTACATACTTCGCAATGACTGACTACCTTATGGACATCCTTGGCCAAACCTGGCCAATAAAAATTCTCTTTCAATAGATTGACTGTTTTGACCTCCTGAAAGTGGCCTAAAAGTCCATTACTGTGAGCTTCTCGGACCAACAGTTCACGTATGAAGCAGTTTGAAATACATAACCTGTGGTCCTTGAATAGATAGCCATCATTGAGATAATATCCCTTGACAATAATTCCATCCTTGCACTGTCCTATGATAGGGCTGAAGTGAGAATCATGAGCATACTACTCGGTAATTAGAGAGAATCCCGATAATTTTGTCTACAAAGTGGTCAGCAAGGTTTGCCGTCATGATAGAGCGTCAACGACCACATTTGCACTTCCCTTCTTATGCCGAATAACCTACGAGAAAGTCTCCATGAACTCTAACCACTTGGCTTGCCTCTTCGAAAGCTTGTTCTAACTCCCCAGATGCTTCAGAGACTCAAGGTTTGTATAACTAACAAACTCTCGAGGCAATAAATAATGTTGCCAAATACTAAGGGCTCAGAAAAGGGAGTACATCTCCTTCTCGTACATGGAATAGTTTAGGGATGGGCCACTTAATTTCTCACTGTGGTAAGTGACAGGTCGTCGTTCTTGTATTAAGATAGCACCAATTCCAACTCCCAATGCATCGCACTCCAGTTTAAAGGACTTGTCAAAATCTGGTAATAAAAAGACAGGTGTTGAGGTGAGCTTCTCCTTGATCTCCTTGAAACTTTGCTCAGCTCGATCGTTCCACCTAAACCCCTCATTCTTCTTTGTCTGCTCAATCAATGGGGTGGCTATTGTGCTGAAGTCCTTAATAAATTGCCTATAAAAAGAAGCTAGGCCACGGAAACTTCGGACTTTAGTGACATTATTCGGCTTCGCCCATTCCAGAACAACTTAGATCTTCTCCTCATCTACTCCGATTCCTTCCCTTGACACTACAAACCCCAGGAATATCACCTCTTTCTAGTAGAACATGCATTTCTTTACATTCCTATACAACTTCTCAACTCGCAGAATGCTAAATACTTAGTGAAGATGTTAAACATGGTTGTTTAGGTCGGTACTATACACCAATATATCATCAAAGTATACGACCACACATCTTCCAAGAAGAAAACACATCACATGGTTCATTAACCTCATGAATGTACTCAACGCATTAGTAAGTCTAAATGGCATAACCAACCATTCGTAGAGCTCGTGCTTAGTCTTAAAGGCAGTCTTCCACTCATCATCCAACCTCATGTGAATTTGGTGGTAGCCACTTCACAAGTTGATCTTCAAAAATATCTTTGTGCCATGAATCTTATCTAACATGTCATTGAGCCTCGATTTTGAATATCTGTACTTGATAGTATTTCGGTTGATTGCTCGACCGTCGATGCAAATGTACCATGAACCATCCTTCTTTAGAATGAGCAGAGCTGGTACAGCACAAGGGCTCATACTTTCCTTCACATATCCTTGCTCAATGAGTTCATCTACCTATCTCTTTAGTTTGGCAGCTTGCTCAGGGTTCATCCTGTACACAGGTTAGTTCGGCAGGGCGACACCTGGCTGCAGATCAATACAGTGCTCAATGCCTTAGACTGGTAGCAGTCTTTTAAGCAGTCTTTTAAGCAGTTCTTCTAGAAATAGGTCAAAAAACTCATTTAGCAATCTTCAGATTTCTTCTAAGACATTTGACAATTTCCTCATCTCCATCAATCTTTTAACCAACAAGAACATCGGTTCATCAGCCTTCTCAACAGATTAGAGCTCTTTACGGCTCATTACTAGGGCCTTTTTCTTATTAGCTTGAGTGAGCTAATTATAGGCTTCATTTACTTGGGTCGAGGTTAGGGGTTGCAACACTATTTTCCTTCCATCCTTGATAAAGGCATAGGTGTTCTTATACCCATTGTGCATAACACGTTAGTCCAACAACCAAAGTCGTCCAAGCAGCAGGTGTAAAGTTCCCCATAGGGACGACATCGCACACTACTTCATCCTTATACGCATTCCCAATATTAAACGGCACGATCACTTGTTTGGTTCCGTGCAAAGTACCCTTATCATGAAGCCAATGTAGCTTATAAGGTCGAGGATGCTTTTAGGTCAGCAGACCTAACCTCTGGACAAAAGACTGTGCAACAGTATTAGTACAATTTCCTCCATCCACAATGATTACACATAGTTAGCCTTTAACGGTACACTTGGTATGGAACAGATTTTCTCTCTAGTCCTCCTCAGAGTTTAACAAGGAATTAAAAACTCGTTTTAAGACTAAGGTCATCACTTCTCCTTAGTTAGCATAGATATAGGTCTCCTTTTCCTCCTCAGCTTCTGCCTTTCGAACATCCTTCTCCTCTTTAGGCTTACTCTTGTCGGTGCTATCCATTACATCTCCTCGGAGCACCATGACACGCCGATTCAAACACTCAGCAGCTATGTATATGAAGTTTAAGCATTTAAAGCATTTCACCTTGCTAGACTTCTGTCTGGAGGTCTGTCCCTTCTCATACATTCTCAGGGGCAACCTAGCCTCGGCTCAGCCTGACTGTCTTGCTCGACCATATTGACTTGATCGGCTATCATTAGGTCAGTCATTCTTTTCCTCGGCTTAGTACGGTCTCTTAGGATTGGCTTGAATAGGTCAGCATGTTATCGAGGCTCGGGAGAATGTTGGCCCAAGTTGGGTCGGAACATTTCTCGTTTACCTTTCGACTCTCTGTGCTATCTTGATGGCCTCTTCCAAATTATAAAACCTTTGTACTTCTACAATATCGTGAATCTCATACTTGAGTCCAAAAATGAACCTTAATACTGTACGGGCCTCTGGCTCTTCCATATCGGCTCGGATCATTAACATTTAGAACTCTTTTATGTAGTCATCAACAGTTCGGCTTCCTTGATGAAGCTCTTATAACTTTGCAAACATATCTTGTAAATAAGTCTCGGGTACAAATCTACCTCTTAACAGCCTTTTCATTTCATCCTAAGTTCTAACACCTCATCTTCCGTCTCTTGCCTTGGCTGCATTTAGATTCTTCCACCACATGGTGGCATACCCAGTAAACTCTAATGTAACAAGTTGGACCTTGACCACATCTTCATATCTATAACATTCAAATATTTTCTTGACCTTCTCTTTGTAAGCCCCAAAGTTCAGCCAAGTAACCGTAGGATTGAATTTAAAACCCAAGGTTTAGGGCGATCGGTTAAAAGATCCGATCAAACCCAAATTATAAACTATTGGGAAGAATATTAGTAAAAATAATCCCGTAAACTTAAATTTAAGAAAATAAGAAATAAAATGGGAGACTATAAAATTTTCAAATTTTAAGCATAATAATTGCTAATTACTAAAAAGGAAAAAAGTGTAATCTAATAACTAATAAATTACTAGAGATAGATTATATGTATATTAAAAATTTTAGAATGACCAAAATAATATTTAAGAATTTTCACGTATACCCTACATGTATTTATGTGTAGATAAAAATACGCGAAATTACCTAAATTTACCAAAAACTAAGCAAATAATTAAATAAAATTATAAAATAATTGACGAAAAATCAGAAAAAAATCAGAAGGGTGTGGAATGATGCAAGGTTGGTCGTGGCAAGTCAGAATCTGAAAAAGAAAATTCAACCAATTAAATTAGAACAATATAAAAGCAAAAAATTTAGGGATAAAGCACTTGTCTTGTCCAAATTAATGCACAATAAATCCCCTAAAACCCTATAAATAGCAGGAAAAATCCAAGAACTCATTTGGACAGTTAGAAATCAGAGAAAATTAGGGAGAGTCGAAAATTCGAGAGAAAATCTAGAAAATAAAAAAAATAAGAAAAACTGTGCAGTTAAGGATTTTAAAGGGAACCCACACTAAACGAGGAGCTGGGAGTGGACGGCCACCACCACCACCACACGGTGGTGGCAGCGCCCAGGCCGGCCGACAAGGCCACGGCGGCCCGCGGTGGCCGGAGCCACCCAAATCGGTGAGTTTGATTTCCAGCCCGAATCTTGTGTAATTTTGTAAAAATAGTAAATATAATTAGAAAATTATGAATTTTTTTATTCTGAGATATTTTTGTATGTAGTTTGTAGAAAAAATATTATTTTGATGAAATTATGTCCCAAAATATATGGCCCCTAAGAAATCGTGCAAAACCAAGCACATTTCGGTTTAGAAATAAATGACCTTAGGAGTGTAGTTTCAAGCCCAAAATTTTTTTGTAGATTACTTAGATGATATAGAATAGTGCTATGAAGCCCGTTTTCAAAAATTAAATTTCGAAATTTTTAGATAATTTTTAGGCCCTAAAATGAGGCATAAAATGGGTAATTTAGGGCTAATTATGTAATTAAATGATTAATTTCTGATTTAGTGAATAATTACATGTTTTAGGATGTTAAAATCTGATGGAGTATGATACTTGTAGCAATTAGAGTGTTAGATGTAAATATTAGGTTAATTATGTAGTAAATAGGTAATATGGAAAAATAGTACATTTTAAGATAATTTTGTAAATTAGGGTAAATTGGAGTAAAATCTAATTTATGATGAATTTATACATTTTGAAATGATAATTGATGTTTAGAGATGATAATTAGAGTGATAGAAATATTAGAAGTATAATATATACATAAAAGGTAATAATACATAATAGGTAATTATTGAAAATATAATAAATAGGAAATATTATAATAAAAATTGATATTGTGATAATAATAAAAACGTACAATAAATCTGATGGGAAACTTGAATTTATGTAATTATATGAAAAATGTAAAAATTTCTCACATTATGAGTAAATTCGATACACAAATATGGATTTAAGTGTACCAGATGGACTAAAATACTAATTAGAGGTAATGATGGTAATTAGGAGATCGGAAAGTAATGTGATTAATTTCACATTATGGGTTGAAACGGATTTCTAGGGTTGGAATCTAAAACATTACTTAGAAATCGAACTAAAACCTAATAAAGAAATCGATGCGAAAACCGAACCTGAACCTAACCTCAAACCTAGAATAATTGTAAAAGACTTAATACCTAGATAATTAGGCATATTAAACCTTAAACAAAACCTAACAATAAGCGTTATATGATAAAATGAACTTAGAATATTTATATGAAAAGCTGAAACCACGTTCGTGTTATAGGGATGATCGGCGATGGCCTGAGCAAATTGAACCTCGAGTGAGTAAGCGAGGAGTCGAGGTAAGTTGAGATTAATACGATGCTGTATTTTTGGAGGCTTAAGATTATGCTTAGTTGTGCTTGTTAGATAGTTGAATGTGTGCATGTGCTTGATTATGGGTGATGCTATGATTCTGTTTGTTGCTTTGGCACATGTTGTATGAATTGTATGTAATGATTGATCACCCTAAACTGGACTTAATCAAATATACGACCAGTAATCATAATCGAACATGCATGGTAAACCGTTAGGGGATTTAGGACTCTCCGGCCAAATACCGACCCCTTCGGAAGGGATAGCGCAGGATTGTAAAATGGTCCCTTCTTCATCCTCAGTCGAACTAAGTGACAGGAGAGGAGGTCGCGGCGAGGGTGAAGGCAGTGGTTCGAAGGTAGTCGCGGGAGGAGCAAGGTCTCCATTACACAAGCCTGGGTTTGGTCGTGAGTTGTTGCATTAACGGCAACTCCTCAACC
This sequence comes from Lumnitzera littorea, assembly GCA_024138015.1. Lineage (NCBI taxonomy): Eukaryota > Viridiplantae > Streptophyta > Magnoliopsida > Myrtales > Combretaceae > Lumnitzera > Lumnitzera littorea. Next base: position 123,566,679 of record JAMXBB010000001.1, on the reverse strand, counting down.
CGGATTAGAGCAGGCGCAATTTCTCTAATCTCACGACGGGCCGAACAACGTCGTGCGATGGCATTTGCTTGCACATGCATTACACCTAATAAGTGATTGAAAACCTTGTTATGTGTATGGTATAGTTTTAAGTCCTCCATCCTAACTTACTGAGCTGTGGTTGCTCACATCCCTATAGACATCGTGCAGGTGCTGGCTAAGAAGCGGCAACAACTACTATGAAGCTAGCAACTGCTGGATCCTGGGGAGTGAGGAAAAACATTGAAGAATCAACACATATTTTACTTTTCATTTCTAATTAATGTAATAATTGAATTATAGTGATTATATATAACTTTTCTCACTTTCTTAGGTAAATGATTTGTTTAAATTACAAATTGTCTACTTCAAAGCGGTTAGTCGTGGACGCCTTGTGTAGATCAGGTCTAAGATAACGGTTGTAAGGCCAACTTCTATCTTAGAATGGTTTACACGGCGGGGGCTGTTACGACTCTGCCGCTTCGGGGCGTGACACTCTTCCTACTCCAAGTATTCATTTACATCTCTACTTCCACCGAAGGGCAGGATTTGCACCTTGATATTGTCTAGCCCTTAAGGGACTTGGCGTCCTCGTCCTTATGCTCGGTAATAATCAACTTCTTCTTCTTCACCAAACCCTTCAACATCCAGCTCCTCGTCGTCCTCTGCAATTTCCTCCAACTCTAGTTTTCGTCTAGCAACTCCTCCAGCTTAAGGAGGTCGAACTGGGTGATTGGTTCGATTGACTTAGCTATAATGTCTCTTGAAGGTATCATCTTAGGGGTTTTGTTGCTACACCTTGAGGTTATTGCCTGTTAACTTGCATTGCAGTGACTAAACTCTCAACAAGGTTTGTGATTCTGTCAAGTTTATCATCAATGGACCTTGGGGTGTTACTACCATTAAAACCATGACTAGGTTGAACATCACTACCTCAGTCACCAATAACTCCTTGAATACTTGAATTTGACATAGTACGGTATTTCTCAAATGGATTAACAACTGGCTATCAACTTCAACACTTGATAGTCACTCAAATAAGATAGAGACAAACTTGCTCTATTTTCGCAATGAAAAACAGAGCAACAATAAAACTACTCTTGCTATTACACCAACATACTGTAGTAGTTACGAAAGGGACACAACAGCTACTAATAATAAAGCAAACAAAAACTTCACTATAACTTCACACACTCCCTTGGGGAACTATGCTCTGATACAAGTGAAGCTGATGTGTCTCCAGGGTTGGACATACGGAGAGGCACCGCAATGAAGAGAACTAAAAAGAAACAAGAAAAAGCTAGCAAAGTTCGAGCAGCTACCTAATGGATATGACACACCACTCGATCCTACATGGCTAACAATATACCGAATATGACACACTGGTCCAAATTGAAGGGTCACTCACCATTACTCCTTGCTAAAGGGAAAAGATAAGAGTTGAATAATAACGAGAACACTAAGTTTGCTCCAAGTGAATAATTCTATATTGTAAGTTGCATGTCTGCGTATAAGGAAAGTGGGGGTTTATGTACTTACCTACTAAGGTTATTTTACATGTATGAAAAGACAAAAGGGTATTTACAATTACGTTATATGAATCGTGCTAAAAAGGGGTAAAAAGGACAAAGAATATTCAGTACAGAAAAGAAAGAATCATTCTAGAACGTTGTGTCAGAAGGTACGTATCACTTAATAGCTGTACGTCAGGAATATGACACAACATAGGCAGAAGCAGGAGGTGTTGGTAGTCAGGGGCCGACTTAATTTGGATCAAGTCGGGAGCCAATCAGTCTGGTTAGGAAGTTGGCTGAATTGGAGTTAGGTGCCAGTGGTCAATTAGAGAGCTCAGCTCAGTTAGCTTTTCCTGGTTTACCTTCTAGATCAAGGCTTTATAGCTAGGCAGGAGTATGTTGGATACACGTGAGGATCTGACAGACAGGTTGGTAAGAAGTTAGATCAAGATAGGAGTCCCCGTCTCAACTATGGCTTAGAGTTAGTATTTTTTGTGCGAGCCCTTGAAGTCTTCTAACTCGACTTTGTGTGATCGATTTAGGGGGTTGATTCCTATTAACTACTGCGAAGGAGCTCACATCAGCTTTTGTCAACACTTTGGAAAGACCTTATTTTTCTCATCTCATCAGGCAAGCCTCGTCCAGTTTTGCTGAAGTAGCAGCAGCAGGGTACAGGATTGAAAGTGCCATCTCTTCCTACAAGCTTCAAGAACTAGCAGATAAAAGGCCACCGGTTTCATCTTCTGGTCCTAGACTAGTGGGTAGTAAGCCTAAAGAATCTACAGTCAGCATGGTAAACTCAAATGTCAGCTAAACACTCAAGTTGCTTTCAGAACAAATCCACCTTCGACTCAACAATAGTTTAGAGACCAGCTTCAGGTTAATAGGACCTTTAGACAGTTTACCAAGATACCGATCCCCTTAAGTCAAGTTTTCAAGAAGTTGTAAAAAGATGATTTGATATGATACGAACTTCTAGTGACCGGTACAAGCTGAGAATCTTTGACCTTATGGTGAAGTGTAAATATCATTGTGGGCAAGTAGGGCAATTGACTGATTCATGCTAGAGACTGAAGAATAGAATTCAAGACCTGATAGATGAAGGGACAATGTAGTTAGATTTGTAGAAGCCTCAGCTCCTAATGTTAACAATAATCCCTTACCTAACCACGGGTTAATTATTGGTATGATTTTTTATAACTGTACCATCAACGTCATTAGTTCAAATAAAAAGCCTAAGGTTTTTGAGTTCTACGCGAGCGAGCAGGCTCCAAAAGCGAAGAGGTACATATTTCATGTATCGATAGCACTAGAAAATTATAAGGCTGCTCCATTTAACTATCACATGGTAAATAAAGAAAAAACTAAGTTCTCTGGTAAGGGGGATTACTCGATCCGGAAGGATTTACCACCCAAGAGAAGAACATGAGGGGAAGACTATACCGGGGGAATTAAATGATAAAACAACGGTTAAATACAATGAAGGGCTATCAACCTTTACTAAGATGATTAAGTTGAGTGAGTATAAGATCATGGAACAACTCAGTAAGACTCCGGCATAGATATCGTTGATGAGATTGTTGATCACATTTGAACCACATAAGAAGCTTTGTTCCATACTTTAAAGGAAGTGAAGGTCCCTCATGAAATTCCAACTGAGAAGATGGGATTGGTCACTAATTCTATCTTCGCCATGGATCAAATTTCTTTTTCAACAAAAGAGTTAGGTGGAGAAGGGAATAAGCACACGGAACCACTCTTCATTATGGTAAGGAGTAACGATATAATCATTACTAGATTGCTCATTGAAAACGGATCATCGTTGAACATTTATCCATTTGACACCTTAGATTTGCTAGGTATTGACATGTCTACAATTAGGCCTTCTTCCACAACAGTTAGGGCTTTTGATATTTCTAAAAAAGAGATTATAGGGGAGATAGACTTATTCGTGAGTATTGGTCCTCAGCACTTTATTGTTCGATTCTAGGTCATGGACATCCCAAGATCTTTTAACTTACTCTTGGGAAGACCTTGGATTCATGTAGCAGGGGCTATACCTTCGAGCTTACATTAAAAAGTAAAATTTATCTCAAATGGCTAGGTGATTATAATTTTGGGAGATCAAGATTATGAAATTTACTAGGAAACGACCATACCCTATATAACAAGTGAAGGGCAAGAAGAGTTGGGTTTACAAATGTTTGAAGAAATAAGCATAATTACTGGTCTCGAAAGAGAAGAAGACAGAAGAGTAGAATTTAAGGAAGGCCAAACCGGACCTATGGCCTTAGCTACAACCCTACCCCAGAAGAATAATTCTAGAAGAAACAAGAGAAAGACAAGAGAGGTGACAGATTATACCATGCATTGATGACCTTCCCTCTACTAGCTGAGACATTCATACGGCTAAGGACTCAAGCCCTAGAATCTGCCAATGAAAGATCAATAAGCTTACTACACAAGTCCCAGCACCATTTGAATAATTGGTTTTCCATTTCGGTGAACAGCAATAGGTCTTCCCTAGGGTAAAAAGTGACCCTTAATTAGTATTTCTTGAATTTTTATTTTCAATAGTCATTATTCCAAATGTATCGTTAAAACCTTTCGTTCAAAAATATTAGTTAGTTCTTTGTCTCCTTTGTGATTCACCTCCATTCATTTAATAAAATATTAGTTAGTTGCTTTCCTTTGTTGTGATTCAGTTCTCTTTTGCTTACATACACTTTTCTTTATGTGCTTCACCAGATCTAATGAATCAAGTGAAAACTAGGAATACCTCGCGTAAGTAGAAAACGAAAATATCGATATCACTTTCGGCCCTATTGGGTTAGTCATCAAGAGAGATGTCAATGACTACATTGATATCCAAGAGGAATGGTAAAAACATAAACTGGGTAGAATTACTATTGAAGAACCGATTGAAACAGTCAATGTAGGGGATGAAGATAATCCTAAGAATTTAAAGATTGAAGGGAATCTAAAAGAGAAACAAAAAACATAAATGCTTACATTGTTGGCCAAATATCAAGACGTGTTCGCTAGGTTGTATGAGGATATACCTGAGTTAGACCCATCGATTGTAGTCTACCGTTTACCTACCCAAGAAGATGCTAAGCCCAAAAAGCAAAAGTTAAGGATATTTCAACTTGACGTCTTGTTGAAAATTAAGGAGGAGGTTAGGAAATTGCTAGAAGTTAGATTCATTGAGGAGTCCGATTACCCGGAATGGATAGCTAATATTGTTCTAGTGATAAAGAAGAATGGGAAAGTCAGAATGTGTGTAGACTTTTGAGATCTCAACTAGCCAACGCCTAAAGATAACTTTCCATTGCCTCACATTGATGTCTTGGTATATAACATGGTCGGGAACCATCTATTCTCATTCATGGATGGTTTTTCGAGATACAATCAGATTTGAATGTCAAAAGAAGATAAGACCAAAACAACTTTTCTTATAACTTACGGTATGTTTTGTTATAAGGTGATGCCCTTCGAGCTTAAAAATACTGGGGCAACATATCAAAAGGCAATGGTTGCGATCTTTCATGATATGATGCATAAAGAAATAGAAGTGTATGTTGATGATATGATTGCAAAATCTAGAGAAGAGGAAGATCACTTAGAAAACTTAACGAAGCTGTTTAACAGATTGAGGAAGTTCTAACTAAAGTTGAATATGGAGAAGTGTACTTTTAGAGTGACGTCAGGAAAATTATTGGGTTTCATAATTAGCCAAAGGGGTATTGAAGTCAATCCTGATAAAGCCAAAGTCATAATTGACATGCCTCCTCCTTGCACACTTAAGGAAGTAAGAAGGTTGTTGGGTTGTTTGAATTATATAGCTCAATTTATATCTTATCTAACAGACAAATGCCGCCCTCTATTCAAGTTATTGAAAAAGAATGCAAGGGTCAATTGGGATGAGAAATGTGAGGAAGCTTTCACAAAAATTAAAGAATACCTTATAAATTCGCCAGTGTTAGTGGCCCCTAAGCCTGGAAAACCATTATTCTTATACTTGACCATATTGCCTAAATCTATGGGGTCTATGCTTGGTTAGAAGGATGAAAAAGGGAAGGAGTGGGCCGTTTATTATTTTAGCAAGAAGTTCATAGAAGGGGAGCAGAAAAACTTTCTGGAAGCTGAAAGAACCTGTTATACATTAGTTTAGGTCATGCATCGACTCAGACACTATACACCTTACTACCAAATCAAGTTGACAACACAATATGATCCCTTGAAGTATCTAGCAGAAAAACTGGCCTTCATCGAAAGAGTTTCGAAATGGCAAATGTTGTTGTCAGAATTTGACATCAAATATGTGAACCAAAGCTTAGTCAAGGGGCAGGCCTTAGTAAATCAATTAGTGGAGAGTCCTTCTGAGGATATCCTTCAAGAAGCATGAGTCGAGTTTCCTGATGAAAATATCTTAGCGGTAGAAAGTAGTTTTGATAGCAAAGCAGTTGAGAAATCCTCAGGTTGGAAAATGTTCTTTGACAGAGCAGCTAATGTGTTTGGATGTAGAGTTGGGGCAATTTTCATGTCTCCTGAAGGTACATAATTCCCAAATATGTATACAATTTCCTGTGTACTAATAATATTGCAGAATACGAAGCATGCATTTTAGGACTTAAAATCGCATTGTTTAAGGAGATACGGGAATTAGAGGTGTATGGAGATTTTTCGTTAATCATAAGCTAAGCTCGGGGTGAATATAAGATGAAAGACCTCAAATTAGTGCCTTACCACCACCACTTGGCTGAGTTGATAGCCAAGTTTGAAAAGATTACATTCATGTACTTACTGAGGGTTTAGAACTAATTTGCTAATGCTCTAGCTACCTTGGCATCTATGATCTAGATATCGAGAAAAGTAGAGATTTAGCCACTTAAGATTTAAGTTGAAGAAAAGCTTGCTTTTTGTTTGATGATGGAAAGTTCATGTAATGAAAAGCCTTGGTATTATGATATCAAAACACTCTTGAAACATAGAACGTACCCCGAAGAAGCCAAGAAGAAGGATAAGAAGGTGATCAAAAGATTAGCTACTCAGTACTTGATAAGCGAGTTTACTTCGTACCGACAATCGTTTGACGATATACTTTTATGATGTGTAGATGAGAAAAAGGTAGAGTTGCTAATGAAAGAAATGCATAAGGGAGTATGGGACCCCGACATGAATGGCTACATGCTCGCCAAAAAATCACGAGGATAGGATATTATTGGTTGACTGTAAAAGGAGGTTGCATCAAACATGTTAGACGCTACCATTTATGCAAAATCTATGCGAACAAAGTAAATGCTCTGCCTTTAGAATTGCATACATCATCTGCACCATGTCCTTTTTCAACATGGGGAATAAACATCATTGGCCCGATCACTCCAAAGGCATCTAATAGGCACCAGTGGCTATTAATTATTTTAGTAAGAGGGTTGAAGCCTCGTTCTACTCTAGTGTGACAAAGGGAGTAGTAGTCAAGTTCATCAAGAGAGAGATATTGCTCGATATGGGACATTAGAGACAATTATTACTGATAATGGTACGAACCTAACCAATAAATTGATGTCAGAGTTATGCTAGCAGTTCAGGATTATTCATAGAAATTCCACTTGTTGAACTTAAGGTTCATTAATTGATTTTGATTAAAACAAAAAGTATATATCTAAACATGCTATTTTTGAAGAAAACCAAACAAGTGGATGACTAAACTAAGTATTATTTATTTATGTTAAGGTAATTGAATAAGATTGGTTAATTTGCTTAAAGAATAAATATATTAATTATCTCTATAAGAAATTTAATCATTTGAATAGTGATAACAAGATCTTGAAGTTAGATTGCAAAGTGTATTTGTTTGTCATGTGTTAAAAGAATTTTCAGGTGATATTTGGCTTACCGGGTTTACGGCTCAAGGAAAAACCAAGTTGACTGTATAAAGCCCTAAAAAATATAAAGAAAAGCTCATTGGCCTAAAGGAGTCGGCATGCCAGTTCACTTGCCAATAAAGTATTTTGTTATCGGCTTATCAGTAGTACAAGGAGCCAACATGCCAGTAAATCCGATTCAAGTAGCCGTTGGAGCATTTAATGCGCGATAAAGGGAAGAATTTAATGAGTTGATATAAAAGCTTAACAACCCGACCAAAGGCAATTAAGATCTGATATTCTACTGCAATTAAAAAACACTCTCTTACATTCTTGAGCTTATTTACTTCTCTTTCATCTCTTGTATACTTATTTGCTATCAAACAAAAAAAGATATAGTTGTAGTACTTGAAAATCCTCACATTTATAATCTTAAGTAAGGAAAGTGATATACTTGAGTTAGTTATGTGTAATAGAGATTGTGTAAGCTTATGTAACTCTTGGAGCATTGAGTTGTGAAATTAATAAAGTGAAGTGAAGTCCTTGGTCGAAGGCATTGTGAGTCCGTGGAGACTAAAGGGCAATCCGAACTCTACGTTATATTCGAGCTTGAATTTCTCTATCCCTATCTCCTTTAATTTATTTACTTATTATTGTTTTATTGTTACTTTGATTACTCTTATTATTGCATTTATTTGGTTATATAAAAAAATTGCATATTGTCTTAAAACTCAATTCACACCCCCCTTCTCGAGTTTAGCCTAATGTTTTTTAATTAGTATGAGAGCTAGTTTCTAATCACTTGCTTAATTGCATATTAGAGTAAAGATCATGGCATCTAATGCATTAAGACTTTTTTAAGGACAAGCAATCAATAGGCCTCCTCTCTTAACCGGTAGTAACTATTCATATTGGGAATTTAGGATGTCCATATTCTTGAAAGCATAAAATAGACAACTATAGCATGTAGTTAACCAAGGACCATTTAAGATAGAAGGAAAAAAAGAGAGAGATTACTCGAATGATGATTAGAAATTACTTAATTTAAATGAAGTTGCTATAAATATTTTGTATTATGCCATAAATGAAAATGACTTCAATAGAATATGTACATGTAAAAGTACTAAAGGAATATAGGATGAATTACAAAACACATATGAAGGAACTAGTAGAGTAAGGGATACAAAAATAAGTTTATTATGTGGACAATTTGAAAATTTTAGGATGGATCCTAATGAAACAATTGATGAGATGTATAATAGGTTTATTAATGTCATTAACCCTTTGAGTGTTCTTGGAAAAACATTTATTAATCTTGAGATAAATTCCAAAATTCTTAGGTATTTGCCAAGAGATTGAGAAGCCAAAAGAACTGCTATCGAGGAAACTCATGATCTTAATGAAATGTCAAAAGAGCAACTCCTTGGAACACTTAAGATACATGAGATGATAAAGAGACAAGGAAAGGAGTTTAGAAAGAAAACAATTGCTCTAAAAGTTATAGAGGAGAGCTCAAGTGATGAAGAAAGTAAAGACGATAATAAGGTCGCAATGTTGGCATAAAAGTTTAGAAAGTTCATGAAATTCAATAAAAGGATTAAGAAAGATAATGATGGATATGGATCACCTTCTAAGTTCGAGAAGGAAAAGAGAGAAGTTATCAAATGTTACAATTGTCAAAAGCCAGGACATATTCAACAATATTGTCCATTGCTTAAGAAGGCCAATAAAGAGTAAAAAAGGAAAGCTATGATAGCTAATTAGAGTGATGGGGATTTTAGCGACTCCGATAATGAAACTTGCTTCATGGCTCTCAATGATAAGGTATGCTGTCTTTCACATGACTCCTCCTTTAATGAACTTAGAAGTGTATATGATGAGTTGTTGAAAGAATTCATAAAAGCATAAAAGAAGAATAAAGTGTTGAAGCAAATGATGAGTGAAGTAAGTGATGAGTTTGATATTATCAAAAATGAATATAATAAAGTAGTTGATGCAAAAGAAGGATTAGAAGAGGACAATGAATATTTGAAAATTGAAAATGAAAGATTGACAAAAGAAAATGTAGAGCTAAGTACTAGAAATGATGAATTGATAAACGAAAATAGTAAATTAAAAGAAGTCAATGAGAATTTTGAAAAGGAAATAAAGAACTAAAACCTAATGCAAAAAATAATGAAGATGTGGTAGAGAAACTAAATCGTCTTGAAATTGAAAACTCAATCCTAAGAACTAGCTTAGATGACTCAAGGAAAATAATGTCAAAATTTGTAAATGGGGAAAATAATTTGGATAAAATCCTTAGAACATAAAGGGTAGGCTTAAACAAAACCGGAATAGGTTATATTAAGAAGAATGTGTGTAAAACATACAAAAGCTACTTTGTTAAGGCATCAAATAAAACTTGTAACTATTGTGGAAAATATGGTCATATTGCGCATACATGTGCATTACGTCACAATCTCTCCTTATGCAACAAAAGTAAAATGGTTTAGATCCTTAAGGGACAAGCTTACATTATAACAACTAACCCTAAAGGACACAAACTAAAGTAGGTACCAAAGAGATAATTACTTGTTTTTTAGGATCCTTTAAGGCACAACAACAAATGGATATTGGATAGTGATTGCTCAAGACATATGACGTGAAACGCATCCAAGTTCACATCTATAAACTTAAAGGATGAAGGAAGCGTGACCTTTGGAGATAATCGAAAAGCTTATGTTATTAGTGAAGATAACATTTGGATTAATAATGATCTTACTATTAAGCATATGTTAGTTGTTAATAATCTAAAACATAATTTACTTAGCATTAGTCAATTGTGTAACATAGGATATAAAGTAATCTTTCATGCATCAAAGTGTTCTATTGAAAATATTAATAATGACCAAATCTGTTTTGAGAGGTATAGACGAGGAAACATTTACAAAATTGACTTCAATATGTTTTCGTGTTCTCTTGAGACTTATTTATCTGTTCAAAATAATGATAGTTGGTTGTGACATAGAAAGTTAGGACATGCTACTATGGATATTTTATCAAAACAAGCCAAAAGGAATCTTGTTAAAGGAATACCTAATATTAGTTTTGATTAAAATAGAACATGTCAATATGGCAAACAAACCAAGTCATCTTTCAAATCAAAAGATGCCGTGTCAACTTCTAGGCCACTCCAACTACTACACATAGATTTATTTGGTCTAACCCAAACCTTAAGTTTAGGAGGGAAAAGATACACCTTAGTCGTAGTTGATGATTTTAGTAGATACACTTGAACCTTCTTCCTTGCCAACAATAATGAAACTTATCATGTATTCTTGAACTATAGGAAGAAGGTCCAAAATGAAAAAGGTCTTCCTATTGTCTCTATAAGAAGTGATTATGGGGAAGAATTTGAAATTCTTAATATGGAAGATTTTTGTAATAAAAATGGAATATAACATACCTTCTCAGCACCTAAAGCTCTACAACAAAATGAAGTTGTCGAAAGAAAAAAGAGGACCCTTATAGAAATGGCTAAGACTATGCTTTGTGACAATAAGCTACCTAAATATTTTTAGGTCGAAGATGTCAATACAACTTATTACATATTGTAGATGTGGGGGTTCGATTAGAGTGGTCACGTGTATGTCACATAACTAACACACTACACTTAGCTTCAAATAAATGACGCGAGACTATCACCTGAATGGATGATTAGGTGAGAATAAGATAAGGAGGAGGAACAGTCAATCTTGGTGTCTCAAAATGTACAAGTGACAAACAAGGCAACCTTAGGGGACTTTATGCGTTCACCTTGTAGCTTGAGCAAATGAGATCAATTCTTTGCCTGAACGCTATATGATCTTAGAGAGCAAAGTTTTCATAGTGGATCACTATTTTTCCAATTTCTCGAAGAGTTTTAATATGATGAGGAAATACTGGGTATTTATAGACTCTTGGGCATAATGGCATCCGTTGGATCATCTGGGTGATTAACGGATGAGGTAAAACTTGCTCGATTTATGGTTATCCAAAATGAGTTAGTTAATGGGCCCAAAGCTAGTAGCCCTCCTTATAAGTGCATAAGTCTGCTTGAGAAAGGTTGAAGACAGACGGACTGGTCTAACAATCCCTGTTCTAAGCCCACCAAGCTAAATCTCCCTAAATTATCCCAATACAAACTGAACTCTTTAGGCCTTATCACCTAGCCTAAAGAGTCAAGCCTAAATAAATAACGGGCTCATCCCAATAACTAATATAACAATTTTTAGCTCTCTACATTTTTACCCCCATGACCAAAAGTCCCTTAAACACATACAAGGGGATTTTGGACATTTTTAGAAGTTGTTTCTTCAATTGTTATGTAAATGCACTAAATGTTGACTTTGCTTACTTAATCACTTCCAATGTCTATAGAATCGATACATCTCTTGGATCACTGGCGAGTGGAGCATGATTTGCTAATATTTATTTTGCTGCCATAGAACACATACTTTAATATGCCTTTGTATCGCACCATTGAATTATTGCTCCTATGAGATTGATTCGCCAAATAATATGTGTGTAGTAGCTCTTCTCGGTATTTGTTCCTTATTTTATAATCATTGGTAGAAAAATAAAACCATTAGAGCATTTATAGACATCTAAAGCTTTCAGAATATCCCATTTAGCCATGTTATATGCACATATATATATGTATATATAGGTGTATGTATCTCTTATTTATACTAATAAATGGGGCAATGTTGTTGTGAAGTAGAGCGGAGCTCTGGAGCATTGCGAAATGAAATGACAACATCTACCCCCTTGCAAAGATCACAAGAGTTATATTGCCCTACGTAGAGACAACGTGGGGGTGCAACGGCAACGCCCTGGCGGTATGGTAAGTTTTTTTTTTTTTTTTTTGTTCGGCTTCAATCCTCAAGAGGACTTATACATCCATATCCTAATCCATATATTTCTTACTTGCACAACTCAATACAAACATTCTCCTTTATATTTTAGAATCGTTTTTTGCAACTACCATATCTATACAAATATATCTATAAAAGCTCTTCAACAATACTTTTTATCCCATATCATTATTCATATCCCAAACTTAAAAGAAAACTTAGATTCAACTCGATATTTTTTATCTAAATCAATTAAAATCCACTTAATATATATATCAAATCTTTCAATATCTAATATCACCCTTCCTAATACATATTAGATATACATGCATGTTCCATAATTCTTCACTTTCCCAAATTGCGCAAGTATGGCACATGCATTGTAATACTTTCGAAAACTGAATATTCGTTCTAAGATTATCTTCGTCTTTCTTCTTCTTCTTCCTTTTTTTTTTAATGAATCTTCCATAACTAAGGCATACCTCATTAAAGATCTTCACCAAATCAATCCCAACTCAATAGATAATTTTTACTCATATCTATTCAATTTCAAATCTAAATCTTTCGTCTTCTTGGCAATCTCTCTTTCATTGGCTACATATATTAGCACCCGCTCATCTATTCTTTATTGTTCTAATTTTAAGTTGCTTGAATGTCTATGTTTCATTACACGGAGAAAAAATATTAAGTCACTATTTGTCAAGTCCATACTATAGCATCAATGAGAAATTCTTCAAGAAATAAATTGGTTCAGATTCAATAAACGGAACATATAGTAAGGTTGTTGCACATCTGTTTCATTATTTTTCCCTTATCATGCTTCTTTCCTTGTCCTAGTTCATTAAATAATAATGTCTCGATTTTTTTTTATTATATTACGACTTGAACAACAGAGGTAGTTGCGGTCTTCAATCTTTGGTTGTCATACTTCTCCTTATCCTTCAAGTGATAGAAGAAATTCGATTCTGAGGGAGCATCCAGCATTGCTTTTAGTAGGTAATTGATCACGTGTCTTATTCTTCCTCTTTTGGTTTTGTCAAGCATAGTTGTACATAGCAATAGTGGGGATTGTCCATCACAACAGCTATTTATATACATATAAGTGTAGTTTGTCGAATTTATATCTTTCTTATTTTGAGTTCTATTTAATCCATCCGTCTTATTCCATGACACTTGACATCGACTTGGAATTATGAATCTGCTTCCATGGATTTCATGACATAATGACCTTCTTTATTTCAATTACGCATGGCCTCCAATTGTAATGAATGTACGTTGGATGGAGATTGGTAAGATGAGAAATTCTTAGCTTGTAGAGGCTTGAATTTTGAATTACAAATTGTTGAACGCTTGGACTGGTGTGTATATATATATATATGACAGTATGGTTGGATCATTGGCCCTATTTACTTATTTTCTTTTTTTTTTTTTGGGATAGCTTACATATATGTTTATGTTTGATATCTAACACGTCTTACTAGAACCGTTACTATATCTTGTCAAAAAACTAAACAGCTTGAAAGACAACAATTGATAGTTGCTATAGGTTATCTAGTTACTTGGTGTTGTCATGGCTGAAACCTTGATTACCATACAATAATGATTTTTTTCCTTTTTATTTTTTAGAAGCATGAATGCTCAGTGGCTTATGTTGTCATAATAGTTGTGAGGGCCTTTGATAATCTTCTCACACTGCCATAGTAAATAGCATGCCAAGAATCATATAAGGAGGTTTTGGTCTTCGTCCCCTTGAAGCGACGCAAAAGAAAGAAGGCCAACTTGTTATTCTAAATCAAGCTTTGTCTGTTCTCTTTATTCTAAGGCTTTGAGAAATAATGAGGGTTCTTTGCCATTGTTAATGCACATCCATATGTGCTTATGAACATTTATGAATACAACAACTCTTTGGGTTGCACAAAGTTTTCCTATTTCTCAATAGTAAATTCAACCCGTATTAGTAATGATGCTATAACTTTTGCAATTTGTTGAGTAATGGTTTCTTGACTTGGAGAATATATTAATTTTATGCTCTTGCAAGAAAAGAGATAAATACCAATTCAAGTCAAAGCATAGAATCGGTGAAGATGAAAGACTTACTAGTGCATCAAAATAAATGTCCACTACCCATCCCGTGTCCTCTGGATAAGTGGTTAGACGAGACTATATCTAAAGACACATTCTAGGACAAAGCCAAGCACTGAGAAGCCTATGTAACACCTCGTACTGATGGTATGCTCTAGTTTATCGAGCACAAGCCTCGTACTAGAGACACCATTAGAGGAGATTCAGTGTTGCGCTTTAGAAACAAGAGAAGAAAGTTAGCTATCTCCAGTACCCAATTTTCATTCCTGAAGGAGCCACCTCCTAGATGGGATGATTAGGTAACATACATTGCAGAGAAGCTGGAATACATGACTTTACTAAAGAAGGCTAAAGTCCTCCATGCTATTGCTACTTCTACTTGGTTGCGGTTCCCGCAAACGAGTAGAATGGAAGTACGGCGAGCAATCATCTCATGTTGGAGTGTTTTGACCTACACGTTTATCACTTCGTGGGGGGAGATAACTCCAACATTAGAAGACATAGCTGTACTATTGAATCTTCGTAACTTTGGATGAGCCAACCTTGCTATCACGACAACCTCTCATAAAGAGCACAACTTTCAAACATCCTTAATGGTTGCTTTGCAAGCTACTCGTACTAAGAAGAAGAAGCCATGCTTTGCTTCTTGGTTCTTATACTTTTTTTAGGAACGAAGGAAGGATAGGCCTTAGGTTCCAGGCCCAGGTCGGAGGAAAGAGTAAGTATCTTTGTGTCACTTTTTTTTTTTTTTAATTCAAGTGTTATAGTTATATCTTCTACCCATATGCTCTCTATCCCATCGTTGCAGGTATGAACTTTCCTCTTTCATTGTGTTTTGGCTTTCTTTGCTCATATTCTATAGAGGGCCTGAGGAAGGTGTTAGTCTACGACTCTTCTTCTTGGCCATACGCATTGCCCAAGGTGAGCAATTCACTCTAAGCCCCTTCAACTTAAGTTCACTTTACTGGCGCTTAGACTTATATCACCATGCTTC
The DNA here is from genome assembly GCA_024138015.1 of Lumnitzera littorea. Lineage (NCBI taxonomy): Eukaryota > Viridiplantae > Streptophyta > Magnoliopsida > Myrtales > Combretaceae > Lumnitzera > Lumnitzera littorea. The sequence goes on along the minus strand of JAMXBB010000001.1, from coordinate 123,551,327 downwards.
CATACGTTCAAAAGGTCCATATATGATCATTTCACATGTAGACCTGGTGTTTCTTTAAATTTTCTTTTGCGAGCGGTTTCAAAGACATTTTTCTCCTCCTACTGTACAAGACCAACTTGACCTTTCTCTTCCTAAGGCATAGGCCTAGGTTGAGGGATCAATTGATTAGTTACTCCTACAACTCATTGACATTGAGGATGAATTCACATTCAGCCCTTATATCGAGCAAATTGTAGGATATGAAGACAGTAATGGACTTTATCCTCCTAGCTCAAATAGTGAGGTTACCTTAATGGAAAATCGAGAAAATATCCTAGATTCTTAAGCCAAGTTCCTCTTATTGTGTATTCCAGGGAGCTTGCCTTCACTTCTTGACAATAAAGACTCAGCCAGTTGCTTCTTAGAGCGAAGAGTCATGGTATACTCTCCCCATTGAGTTATGTGTCAACTTAGTTTTTATCAAGAAGTGTCTCGCTTGATTACCATAACTGAGAGTTTTGAATCATACTGCCACTCACTATGTCCAAATGACTTTAGGAAGATTTACCCTAGAAAGCAACAACTGTTCTTTCCTTCTACTGGTCGTTCTGGGGTTGCTTCCCCTGGATGGCTAACACATTGGACGAATTGCCTGGATGCATTCCGGGCTTATGCCTTTGCATCGGTAGGTGATACACTTAATGTACCTACTATATATCGTTATGAATTCTTTTTTAAACTCCCAAGGCCCAAGTCTTAAGGTAATGGAGATGCACGAGGGGCTATTAAACAATCAAAATGTCCTAGTAGGACAATAGGGGTGAACCCTTCTTTAAAGTCTAAGAACAATCACCCCTCGCCTTACTAGTAGATTCGAGATAAACCAAGCGAGCATTTATTCCGGAGATAACTTTATTAAATGCATCATGTTATTTTATATGTATGTGTGTATATATATATATACTTATTTTATTTTTTTGTTCTTATAGGTTAAGATGGGCTTTCCTGTTGCAATTTGTGAGAAGGACGATGCTGCTAACTTGAGCTCCGGGGTTCATCCAAATGATCTCGCTACACTAGTGGTAGCTTCAGACAATGATGATGAGGACTTGGTAGATTATGATGAATCTCTAGTCCAATACAAGGATGTTGATGATGACAAGGGAACTGAAGAGTTGAATAATTCCCCCAAAGCACAGGACATTACTTTGTTAATCAATGAGGTAGGTGAGGGCAATACTTATACAGATGCATTGCTATGCTCAAGGACTTATGGAGGTAAAGCATATGAAGCATCTATTGATGTCTTTCCACCCTCAGTTACTAACTTGTCTCATAGAAACATGGTAGTAACTCTAGAAGCTGTCCCAAGGGAGATAATATCCTTTCATAGATTTTACATTCTTTCTCATCTATTGGAACCACTGGAGAGACTTTACGTTATGGACCAAGATTTTTGGAGTGAGTCTCCTATGTTAGGGACTGAATTGGCCAATACCATGGTAAAAATGTTAGGAGAAGCTACATCACTACTTGAGAAGTCTTAAAGGTCTCTATCAGATGATAAGTTACAGCAACTTATTAGGTGTGTTGAAGGGGTTCGTCTTTTAAAATTCAAGGTTGGCAGCTTAGAGCCCATTACTGCTAGAGCTAAGAGATTATTGAGTTATTGTGCCACTATGAGAAGCCGAGGTGAGCTAATGGCAAGGATTCAAGCCTTACAAGATACTATTAAGGAGATAGGCTATGAAGCGAAAGATTTATTAGGCAATACAGACCTTGAGTTCATAGTAGGTTTAGATTGCCACTCTTAGCGGAGTTTGGCTATATTCATTTGTTTTGCTGACGTTCATTCTTCCTTTTTTTTTACTTTGCGGTATTCGAGTTATTTTCAATGCTTTCAAATAGAACTTACTGATTGAATGAAATTTGATTGCTTTCCTTCTATCTTTCTATTCTTTATTTATTTCAATTGCTTAGTTGTATCAAACAACAAGGCTTCTTAGCCTAGAGGTGGCCTATGCCACTGAAACCTCTGGAGGGTTATTGTGCGCTTTAGGAAGTAGTGCCTCACGAAGTGACAACATGTAAAAAGAAATGTCATGATAATATGATTTGTTCCCTATGGCTTGTGAAGCCTAGAGGATAGTGTTGCGCATTAGAGGGAAGCTCTCACTTGCTAGCAACAATACATAAGATAAAACAGTCGATCACACTTAAGTAATGATAGTAACATGTGCAAATCATATTTATCAGTGGTCAAGAGGGTATTTCCTAATACTTAACCTTATATCAATTTTTCTTTACTTATTCATGTATTAGCCTTATGCACTAAGGAGATGTATCCTTAACTTTGCAGCAATAAGGAGATAAGAGTAGAATACATAATAAAACTATGTGCTAAGGAGATAAATCTCTAACTTTGCAGCAACATCAAGGCAAAAGAAAGTAAAAGAACACAGAGAAACAAAGTAATGGAAGTTAAATGTTTCATTTATGTGAATTGCAAATACATTGTTGGATCTAGAAATAAAACTTTTTAACATATTGAAAGTTAACAGGAAGGGTTACTGCATCGGTTTTAGGATTAAGGAGCTTGCAGTAGCTATTGTCATGGACCTCATGAATTATAAAAGGGCCTTCCCACTTCGGTGTAAACTTTGGCGTTAGAATACCTCGCCATACATGCTCTGCCGCACGAAGTACAACATCACCTTACTGAAAAGATTTTTTCTTGACCAGGCAATCATAAGCAACACTAAGTAGTCTTTAATAATTAGCTAGGCTATGCTTGGTATTGTCTTGCCTTTCTTCTAAGGCTCTCAAGTATGCAGAAGGGACTAAGATTTCAATAGAGAGAAAGGAGCCTGAGTAAGACCTTGTTTGGAAGTTCTATAAGCCTATAGTGCTAATGACAATTTGCCATTCAACTCTTTGTGATTTTCATGAACCATTCGACTAAGTACCTTTAAGAGAGTCTTATTTGTTGCCTCTGCTTGGCCATTTCCCTTCGGATAATATGGTGTAGATTTCACATGATCAATATTATAAGAAGCTAGCAGTTGTTATACATGTGAGTTGATGAAAGGGGTGCCATTATCTGAAAGGATACGCTTTAGGATCCCAAAACGACAAATAATATGCTCCTTTATGAAATTTGCTATGACAAGTCTTGTTGCATTCTTGAGGGGGACCGCCTCAACCCATTTGGTGAAATATTCAGTCCCAATAAGGATCCATATGCACCCTTTGGATGGTGGGTTTATTGGACCAATTAAGTCAAATGCCCAAATATGAAATGGCCATGGAGTAGTTAAGCTATGCAATGTTACCACAAAAGCATGGATTGCAGCACCATGTTGTTGGCATGCAATACACTTATTAGCAAAATTGAGTGCATCATTTTCCATGGTGGGCTTATAGTATCCCATATGAAGCAAGTGGTGGTACAACTTCCTTCTCCCTTGATGTTCTCCACCATCTCTGGAATGCGCTTCAGACAATATGGTTTCTATTTCAGGAGGTGTTATATATCAGAGAGGCTTTCCCATTAATGATACCCTACACAACTTGCCCTCGTGTATAAGATACTTTCTTGCTTTATGCTTCACTAATCAGGCATCTGTGTTATTTGTAGGCAAAACATTATTTTTTAGGTAATTGATTTAAGGGCGCCTCCAATTACTTACACTTGCTACAAAGTTACATTCTCCTTAGTCGAAGGGTTCAACACACTTTAGGCAACTCATTTGTAATTGGGATGTATCTTTAGACATTGTTGGCCAGTAATACCTTATGTGTTGAATGCAACAATACAAGGGTGGCCCTTCTTCTCTATACTAGATCTTGTGGTAATTATCTAACTTCATATGAGCTTGCTTCGCACAAATACATCGAGACAAGACACCTTCTGGTCCCTTAAAATATAAGACACCATTAATACGAGTAAAGTTTTTCAAAGTTGTCACAAAAGTTGCATTTGGATGTGCTAACTGTGCCTTAATGGGATTGCGCCAGTCGTCTTGCACTTCTTCATCCTCATCCACTAATTGTAAAGTCGCGCATAGGATGGATTTCTTAATAACTTGTACGTTCAAATTATTCTATGCAATTTGAATGGGAACTTTGGAAGCTAATGTTGCTAGGGCATCTACATAGCGATTAATAGATCGTTTGGCATACTCGTACCTCACGGATTTGAACATGCTAACCAAAGACTGTACTACAGCCCCATAAAGTGCTAATGCTGGTTCTTTGAGAGCAAATTCACCATTTGCCTACTTAATGATTAGGTTTGAGTCATCACGAATGCACAAGTTAGATGCTTTGATATTTTGGGCAAAAATAAGATTGAGGAGAGCTTCATACTCAACCTCATTATTAGTACATGAGAAGTCTAGCTTGAAAGCTAAAGGTATCCCTTGGCCTTCTAGAGATGTTAAGATCATCCTAACTCCTTGTCCAGTGCTACTAAAGGAGCCATCAAATTGCACCTACAACTCTTCATCTAGTTCTGCTCTCATAGAGTCTTCATAAAATTCTGTAGGGATTATATCTACAACAAGAGCCCTTTGTGTCATAGGAAACTGAGCCAAAAGGTTTGTTAAAGCCTAAGACTTAATAACCTTAAGTGGCATGACCGTGATGTCAAATTCCAATAAGAGGAGCAACCATTTTGCAGTCCTTCTTGAAAGAGTTAGTCGTGACAACAATTATTTTAATGGATCTGAATGAGTGACAAGATTAACCCTATGTGCCAGAAAATAATGGTGCAACTTTTGCATGGCGAATACCAATGCGAAGCACTACTTTTCACAAGCTGAGTATTTTACCTCACTTCCTTAGAGTGACTTGCTCAAGTAGTAGATCGATCGTTCGCCACCATCTAATTCTTGAGCTAGCAATGCCCCAATAGACTTATTAGTTGCTATTAAATAAAGAATCATTGGCAACCCTTTAGCCGACATTATCATCGTTGCTGGCAAAGTAAGTATCTCTTTAATCTTTTGTATGGCTTCATCGTAAGGTTGTCTCCATTCAAATGTGGTTCCCTTTTTCATGAGCTGTTGTAATGGATGAGAAATTTCTGCTAATGCGAGGATGAATTGCTTAATCTAGGAGACTTTCCCTACGAAGGTCTTTAATTCCCTTGGACTAATAGGTGAGGGCATAGAACGTATGGCCTGCACCCTTATTAGATTTACATCAATTCCTTTTCTATGAACAATGAATCCAAGGAATTTACTAAAAGCTACCCCGAAGACACATTTCAAGGGATTCATACACAATTTATAGAGACAACATCATTCAAAGACCCTCCATAGATGAGTTAAATGATCATGCGCTCGTCTTGACTTGACAATTGTCATCAACATAGTCTTCCATGAAGTCATGCATCATGTCATGATATATGGCGGTCATTACCCTCTAGTAGGTAGCTCTTGCATTCTTTAGTCCACATGGCATGACTATATAGTGGAAGTTTCCCACTGGTATTCTAAAAGCAGTGCATTTAGCATCTCCAAGAGCCATCTTTATTTGGATGTAGCCATTGAAGCCATCCATGAATGAGAATAATTCATGTCTAGCTGTGGCATCCACCAATGTATCAATATTTGGCAGTAATAAATCATCCTTTAGGTAAGCTTTATTAAGATCATCGAAGTCTACACAAATGCGTATCTGTCCATTTTTCTTTTTAACTGGTACAACATTAGCCAGCCAGGTAAGGTGTTCAACTAGCTTAATGAAGCCTGCTTGGAGTAATTTTTCTATCTCTTCTTTTATTTGTACTTTAACTTCAGGATGAAAGATTCGTTGTCCCTACCTTACTGGCCTAACCCCAGGCATGATGTTCAATTTATGCACCACTAGACTGGGGTCCAATCTTGGCATTTCATCATATGTCCAAGCAAATGCGTCCTTGTATTCCTTCAATAACTCTACTAAGAGGACCTTAATTCCTTGCAACAAATTCTTGCTAATGAAGATAGGTCGCAGAGACTCCCCTAGTCTTGCCAGATTCAATTCTTCAATCTCTTCAGCTTAAGGTTTCATTTGGTCCTGCATTTGAGGAGGGGCGAGTTAGGTTTCTTGCACCGATATGGAATCTGAGGAGGATAAAAAAGCCTCCTCAAATCCCAAAGATTGTCATAAGCAATATACCCTTCGCTTATCCTCCCTGACAAAACTTTCTATGACTTCATCTTTTCTTTGCTTCTTCTTGGCCCCACGGGAGCCTCGCATTCTCCTCTTCTTCTTTTGTTTATCTTGGGTCTCTTCCCATATGGGCAATGGTGTTCCGAAGGGTTTAGCAATGGTAGTCTTTCCATCTTTAGCATACTAATCAAAAAACCCTGTGTCGGTTAGATAAGACTCGTTATGTTCAAACCGGTTCTTCATAGTTAGAATGAAGACATCTTTACCCTTCTAATAGCCCTTAATGCACTGGTGCCATGTTGAAGGTATAAGGTTGTGATCGTGCAACCACTTCCTCCCAACTAGAAGGTGGTAAGATACAAGCACGTTGATCACATGGATTTGCGTGAATCCACGTATGGGTCCAACTTTAAAGTCTACGTTAACATACCCTATTGTGTTTGTAGTTGTTTCAGTAAAGCTATTTACTATAATAGACTGCTTCACCAGGCATCGGTTGTCTATCCTTATAGCTTTGAATGTAGACATTCGCATAATATTTATGGAGGAGCCATTGTCTATAAATTCCTCTTAATGGGATGTCCATTGAGCGTACTTTCCACATAAAGAGGACGGTTATAATTAAGGTTCTTTGCGCACATGTCTGCATCAGTAAAGAGTATCGCATTCTCATGTGCATTGGCCATCCTTCGTATTGGCTGCACTGCATTACACTCCCCATATTGTCTCGTAGAAATCTAGGTAAATGCAGTCGTTACTACAAGCCATACGTCTTTATTGAATCCCAATAAATCGAAAAACCTCCTAAAGTTAGAGTTTTTCATTAAGGCAATAACCACTGATGGGTGTGCGCCTTGGTTGGTTTCTATTACTGCTTCCTTCTCTTCATGTGCCGCAGCTTATGGCACATTTGCTTCCTCTTGTCTCGGATCATAACTAATAGCATTTGTAGTACCACGTTAGGCATTGTGTGCCAAGAGCGGATTACTGCGTACGTCATTATTCTTTATGACAAGTTTCCCATTACGAACCCTGTCACTAAATATCTTCTTCAATGTCCGACACTCTTTAGTTGGATGACCTACAGCCCTGTGATATCTATAGAACTTAAGGTCATTCTTCTCGTTTGCAATCGGCAAATGCTCTACCCTTAGGAGCTTTATGTTCTTATCCCATAACCACTGGTCAAGTACTGCATGTACCTTACCCATTGAGCACGAGAATGATATAGCTGATGGAGAGCCTTGTGAACTATCACTCCTTAGCTTCTTGTTGTCTCCAAAACTTCCTCCTCAGGTTAAACTAACAGATGTTGCTCGTTTCCCAAATCTTCCACCTTCTATCCATTGTCGCGTAATGGAATTGTTAGTTCTTCTTGCAATTTTGATGGGTATGAAGAAAGAACATAAATTAAGGTTTTCCAAGTGGATAGCATACTCAGTGAACATCCCCTTAATGTAAATCTTCACCAATTCCTTTTCATCACATACATCTTGGATGTCTACGATGCGCTCTATGCAGTTCATCAAATCTTCCTTCGAGTTTTGTCACGTTCTTCCCATATCTGTAATTGTGACCCATTCTTGGGTAGAGAAGAATTTCTCTAAAAAGAGCTTACACATAGTTCCCCATGAATCAATCGATCTAGAGGGGAGGTTGACATACCTAGTGTATGCCTTCTCTGTCAGTGATTTAAAGAATTCCCTAAGCTTTAAGTCATCATCAAGCCTATAAGGCTCCAAGGTTTCAATAAATTTCAAGAGGTGTTCCTTCGCACTTCTTTTTTTGCCATTGAATAGCATGAATTTAGGACTTACATAGTCCTTAGGATATGGCTTTGCTGCAATGCATTGGTGATATGGGAGTTTTAACACCAGTACTCCTATAGACGACCTAGGTTGTATTTCTCTCATATAAACGTCCATGTCTTCCTTTGTTATAAAGGAAGTCTTTGGAACAAAAGTTGTAGACGTAGGCAGCGGAGTAGGGGCAAGATTAGGATGTGAAATAGATCCTCCTAAGATTGGATGAAGGAGCAGGCACCCGTGAAGATGATAAGCCGCCTAAATGGACTCTTACATTCTTTGATGCAAGAGTTGGTTGTTGTGCAGGTTCTGGTAAGGAGGTTTCATCACCTCCTCCTTGATGGAGATCCTCCTCAATAGCTGGAGGATTAATTGGTTGAGCTGAGGTAATAACACTTGGCTATGTAGCAACCATAGGGTTTGGCAAAGCCATACCTTATTGTGCAACAGCAGTGGTAACCATCTCGGTAAGGATGGGTTGAAACATAGCCATAAACTGATTTAAAGCCTTAGTGCCCCCATCGTCTGTACGGGATCTAGAGGAGCCTCAAGCGCTGAATGGTCTTAGCTAGTATTCTTAGGCAGTAAGAGTGGATTTTGCTCAATACACTCAACATTAGTGTTGAGCTCTTAAGACGTAGTATTAGACATACCAGTTGTTTTCTTCCTAGGAGGTACCATGTCTCTGTAATCACTCTTCCCCAGTTGAGTCGCCAAAATGTAAATTTAGGGGTTCAATTGGAGTGGTCACATGCGTGAGTAGTGCACTATACGTGGCTTTAAAGAAATGATGTACCTAAATGGATGATTAGGTGAGAATAAGGTAGAGAGGAGGAACAGGCAATCTCGGTGTCTCAAAATGCACAAGTGACAGACAAGGCAGCCTTAGGAGACTTTAGGAGTTCACCTTGTAGCTTGAGCAAATAAGATCAATTCTTTGCCTGAACACTATTTGATCTTAGAGAGCAGAGTTTTCATAGTGGAGCACTGCTTTTCCAATCTCTCTAAGAGTTCTTTAATGATGAGGAAATACTGGGTATTTATAGGCTCTTGGGCAAAATGACATCTATTGGATCATCTGGGTGATTAACGGATGAGATAAAGCTTGCTCGATTCATGGTTATCTAGAATGAGTTAGCTAATGGGCCTAAAGCCAATAGCCCTCCTTATAAGTGCATGAGCCTGCTTGAGAAAGTTTAAAGATAGACTAATCGGTCCGAAGATCCCTATTCGAGCCTATCAAGCCAAATCTCCTTAAATTATCTCAATATGAAATAGACTCTTTAGGTCCTATCACCTAGCCCAATAAGTCAAGTCTAAATAAATAATGGGCTTATCCCAATAATTAATATAACAATTTTTAGCCCTCTACACATATCAAATCATGTTTTCATTAGACCAATTCTTAAGAAAACCCCATATGAGCTTTAGAAAGACAAAAGACCTAACATATCATATTTTCATCCCTTTAGAATGAGATGTTACATTCTCAATAACGGAAAGGAACAATTAGGAAAATTTGATTCAAAGTCGGATGAAGGTGTTTTTCTCGGTTATTCTCTTACTAGTAAAGTTTATAGAGTATATAACAAGAGAACAATTGTTGTAGAAGAGTCAATTCATGTTACATTTGATGATACTTGTGCATATAAAGAGTCTAATGATGAAATAGAAAACATTGGTGCTCATTTGGACAATCTTGGTCTTAATGAGAATTAATCCAACTCAATTGAAAAGGAATTCTCTAGGCAAGATGAAATTGTTAACAACTCTAACTTAGATTTAACTAGAGAATGGAAGTTTGTGAAAAATCATCCTAAAGATCTAATAATAGAAGAACCATCCAATAGGTACAAACTGGAGGCTCACTTAAAAATCTAAGTAATGTAGTGTTCCTATCTCAACTTGAACAAGAAAATGTAAATGAAGCTCTAAAAAATGAATTTTTTATTCAAGCTATGCAAGAAGAGCTAAATCAATTTACTGGAAATGAGGTATGGAACTTAGTATCTAAACCAAAAGATAGACCGATAATTGGAACTAAATGGGTATTTCGAAACAAGTTAGATGAAATCGGAATAGTAACAAGAAACAAGGCACGCTTAGTTACAAAAGGCTACAACCAAGAAGAAAGAATTAATTTCAATGAGACCTTTGCTCCGGTTGCTAGATTAGAGGCCATTAGAATGCTTTTAGTATTTACCGCATATAAAGACTTTAAACTATATCAAATGGATGTTAAAAGTATCTTTCTAAATGGTTACATCAAAGAGGAGGGATATGTAGAGCAACTACTAAGTTTTGAGAATAATGAATTCCCAAACCATGTATATAACTCAATAAAGCCTTATATGGACTAAAGCAAGCTCCTAGAGCTTCGTACGAAAGATTAAGTAACTTCTTGATAAAGAATGAATTCACTAGAGGAAAACTTGACACAATATTATTTATTAAACAACATAATTATCATATACTAATTGTTCAAATATACGTTAATGACATTGTGTTTGGTGCTACTCACATGGATTTAGTTAATGAATTTGTCTAATGCATGAAAAATGAATTTAAAACGACTATGATGGGAGAACTTAACTATTTCTTAGGTCTTCAGGTTAAGCAAACCAAAGATGGAACCTTCATTAACTAAGTTAAATACACTAAAGAACTCTTAAAAAGGTTTAAAATGGAAAATTGCAAAACTAAGCCAACTCCAATGAGCACCACTCTAAAACTTGATAAAGACGAGAGTAGAAAGAGCATTTGTGAAAAGATGTATAGAGGCATGATAGGAAGTCTTCTATATTTAATTGCATTAAGCCTCGATACCATGTTTGCTGTATGTCTATGTGCACGATTTCAATCTTGCCCTAAAAAATCTCACTTAAATGCAGTCAAATGCATTTTCAAGTATCTTATAAGTACTATTAAAATCGACTTGTGGTATCCCAAGTTCACTTCACTTGATCTTGTTGGATATTCTGATGCCGACTTCGCTGGTTGCAAAGTTGATCAGAAAAACACAAGTGGGACGTGTCATTTCCTTGGTAATTCATTATTATCATGGCACTCAAAGAAACAAAACTCAGCAGCACTCTCTACTACTAAAGCTGAATATATAGCAACCGGTAGTTGTTGTACCCAAATATTATGGATGAAGCAAACATTACTTGACTATAGTTTAAAATTTACCAATGTTCCAATAAGATATGATAATACAAGTGCTATAAATTTGACCAAAAATCCAATTCAACATTTTAGGACTAAGCATATAGAAATTAGACATCACTTTATTCGTGATCATGTGCAAAACAACGATATTTGCTTAGAATTTGCTGATACTAGCAATCAAATAGCCGATATCTTCACTAAACCCTTGAGTGGGGAAAGATTTTGCACTCTAAGAAGAGAATTAGGAATGATCTTATAAGATGAGTGCTAGATGTCACGACCTAATCTTGTTGCAGCTTATCCTCTTCTGATTTTTTCTGATTTTTCTATAATTATTTTGTATTTTTCTTTAATTATTTGCTTAGTTTTCGGCCAATTTTAGTAATTACGCGTATTTTTATCTACACGTAAATATATGTAGGGTACACGTGAACATTCCTAAATATTATTTTGGTCATTCTAAAATTTTTAGTATACATATAATCTATCTCTAATAATTTATTAGTTATTATATTACACTTTTTGCCTTTTCGGTAATTAGCAGTTATTATGCTTAAAATTTGAAAATTTTATAGTCTCCTATTTTACTATTTATTTTCTTAAATTTAAGTTTACGAGGTCATTTTTACTAATATTTCTCTCAATAGTTTATAATTTGGGTGTGATCGGATCCTTTAGCCGATCGCCCTAAACCTTGGGTTCTAAGTTCAATCTTATGGTTACTTGGCTGAACTTTAGGGCTTACATTCTACCCCCCTTAAAAATAGTTTCGTCCTCGAAACTACTGTATACCTATGTATTGCTTATTTGCTAGGATTGATAGTACATTTAGCTCTACTTAAATTTCTAAGTCTAGACCTTCATCAAGTCGTATCTTTACCTACTCCGTGTCTCAACTTTTAGTCTCAACTCTTGAACTTCTGAACCTGATTATCCAGTATTTTTGGGGGTTACTTCATATCCTTAAAACCCACTTTCCATTCTACCGAACTATCTTCAAGTGAAACCTGATTAAGTTCCTTAATTGCTTTCTACTTAACATTCCATTTCTTCTCTACTTGGACCTTTGTTCGATCTCTTATTTTTCCTTCTTTTACATTCCTTACCTTAGTATCATTCAGAGCTTATTTCATCGTTGTAGTCTCCTAGTCATATCGTATTATTTTATAACTTAGCTTTACGATCTTGCAAATTTTCTTATTGGTTTATTCTTCTTTTATTCCTTCGTTGATTGTTTCTTAAGTTTTATTTGTGATTATTAGCGGTTCTAAATTCACTTCATATCATCACCTTCCCTTTCATCCAAAATCTTCCACTCAAATGATTATATCACTATCGTAGCTTCTCATTTGTTCTTCATACGGCTTAGCATAGGATCAACAAAAGCAAATTTGGCAAATCTTGACGCTTCTCCATCTCGAATTCAAATGAGATGGTTAACAACTTAATTTGACTTGACTTGACTCAAGATGAATTTGACTGTTAACTGACAGACTCAACAAAAGAGACAGTATTAAGAAGGACTGACTACTTGACAAAACATGACACAACAAAATATACTAACCAGATCAACATAACATGAGACTCGATAACAACAATTGGACAATTCAGATTTGCCATTTCCCTGTTGAATTACCTATTGCAATTGCTAATATGAAGTACATTATAGCTTCATAGCTTCTTCGTATATTGGATTACCTCAATGGATTTTTCCTCTATTCATCAATTCAACATTTCTAATATCCACCAAAATACCTTCTACAAATATAACGAGCTTGATGAAAACGTATTCTCTCTTCCGAAAATCACATGTCTTACATTTCAATATACTACTTATGATCACTCAACTTCAACAATGCTATCCACAAATACTTTGTACATCATAATACTATTATCGGGTACCACCACAAACGTTTCTATATATATAGTTGGCATGTACTTCTTTCTCCGAATTCTATAAATGCAATTACTGCATTAATCTTATATTGATACCCTTCTAATCTCATATTAGTCTAAAAATTGATAGTTACTCTTCTAACTCTTAAGGCCTCACTTACAACATTCAATACAGAATTTCGATCATAGGTTTAATTATTGATTGACTTAATCATACAATTCAAATATCCACATAATAATCTTCAGAGATACATTTGAACCCCTATATGTTACTAGTAGATTCAATACTTATTGATATTTCCTTCAATCTCTTCTTTATAAATATCAACAAACTTCTCATAATCCACCATCAGTAGCTTTCCTTTTAAATTGCATTTCCATCATATCTTACGGTTCTACAGATTAATGTCTTTCCTCCAATATAGATTCTAAACTGGTGGGTAACAAAAATCTCAATCCTATTAAATCCTTTTCTGCTTACTAGTTTCTAACTTATACGGAACGAATACCTTAATATCATCCTTGTACTTGCATTTCATCCATTTGCATATTCTACGGTGAGGGTACTCATCAACCAATCCTTTTGTTCATATATTATTATTCACTAAGATCAAATGAAAGTCCTTCGCAAAAATCACCACTTATCGCCTAACTTCTTTAAACTCGGATCCTTAAATGCTATCTGTGATTAACATTCTTTATCCTAATTAGTTTACTAATAGATAACTGTCTTATAGAATTTACTTTCTGAAGGGTTATACCTTTCTAAATTGATCCTTAGAATAACCAAGTAACTGTTGATTAAAAGCCCTAAGCATCTCCAACTTGTTGCTTTAATTCCATCTTCATCGTTGCTTGTTACCCATCCAATTAATATTTTAGAGTGTTTGGATATTTATTCAATTATAGTTTACATAGCAATCTTACTTCATTTATCATGTACCATTTAATAACTATCCATCTCCTATAACCAATTATAATTACCATATAATGATATAACTCCACCTGTCTCAGCACTACATAAAGATCTCACTATCCATTTCGTATTTATTTGGCTTCACTTACACTTAATTATTACTCCAAACTATACTTTTCCAATTCATGATTCATTAAAGGCCTAAGAATTCTTAATCTGATTGTAGCCTTATAGCACTATTCCTTCTACTATTCTTACACATATAAAGAACTTCCAAGATTGACCACCAAAATACATTTGATCTTTGTTACACTCCTAGTTACAAATATGTCAATCATTATTGCATTTATACATGTCCAAAAGAATACACTTCGTCGAGAAACATAATTACATCTATTAAGAGATCATTATGATATCCACATATATAAATAATTAATGCAGGATCAATTCTAATTCTTAAGAAAACATGATCAACTATCATACCATATCCATAATTCAAATTACTTATAACGACTATTCATTCAAAAGAATTCCATCACATTTGTCTTCTAATTAATTCAATATCATTTCCACTTGTTGATTTAGTGCTTTATACTTCCATAGAAAAATAAAAAATAAAAAATAACAATCACTTCATATACCTTATCATTATCAGACTCCTTATTATTGTCATCATTTATCATCTCCTATATCGCATATTCTTATTTTATATAAGATTTACTCCTGAATTAGGTTTTGATTATATCTCTAGTATAGGTTTTGATTCATTTTTTAATCAGTTTCTAACTTTTCCTTCTCAATGTTTTGTCTTTCCTAAAATCCGCTTCTATACCATGCTTTATTTCACTTCAGATTATACTACCTCGTATTTATACTAAGCATCAAAGCTGAGATTATCTCAGAAATCCTATAAGTTTCGGATTCACCTTACTTTTCTATACATATCACCATATCTCTTTTGTTCCAAACTTAAATTGCTTTTCATTATGGTTCATGAATCTCATCGCTCATCACATCACACCGATTACAACATAAATTCATCAACAAACTTCTTAGGGATTTCATCTACAATATTAACATATCCTATTAATCAGTTCTATAAATATTCTTTACACCTTAAATCTATATTAACTCAAAGATTATTCTTCATTCAGCCTAAATCACTTCAATAACCTACTAGTTCTTACATATATATAGAACTTCCAAAATTGGTCACCTAAGATATCCAATCTCCGTTTACATTCTTACTCACAAGTGTATAATACACTTTAACATAGGTACATATCCAAAGAATATACTTCCATCAATGAGTACTACTATACCATCAATAGGATCTTAACTTATTTGAATAACTAATCGTATGATCAATTCAAACTCCTAACAAGAATATAATCAACTATTGTATTCATCATTCAAATTTCCACCATATTTATCTTCCTATTCATTGAGTATCATTTTCCATTTGGTGATTCAGGATGTTATACTTCAATAAGAAAATCAGAAGTAGTAATCATTTGATATATCTTATTATTACTAAACTCCTCAATACTATTATCAATTGTCACCTCATATACTGTATTCTCATACTGCGTATAATTTTAATCTACTCCAACTGATCCAAGAAAATGTAATAGCCATTCAATAAATCTTTTGGGGTTAATCGTCCAAGGATATATGATGTACCAGTCATACTAGTAGACTAGGGTATTTCTCTTTTATTGTTACTACACATATCTTACTAGCGTCACCTGAGTTTCAATCTTTTACTTCCAAATCGTCCTTATTCCACAAGCCATATCATATGATCCCTATTATGCTAAAACTTAGATTGATCACCGTTATTGTCCACAAATCTCATCACTTCTTATCAATTTCCACAACTCCGCTACCTAGTTCTCCATAATTCAATTCTGAATTAAATCGGAAATTCTTCTTCCTTCTACTTGAGTCATCTCAACTACTCACCTCAACTAATCACTAATTTCTCCATATAATCCCATTACTAGAGCTAAACTTGATTAACGCCTATCTCACTTTAGCGGTATAATCGCTACTTATCTTATAATTTGTAGTTCGTTACTTAATATCCATTTATTTCTACCCACTCTCAATGTACTCCTAAGATGTCTAAGTCTTTTAATTGTTCATTTTAAAGCGAGTTCAGTAAAACTACGCTCTGATACCAATTTAGAACTGTCACGCCCCGAAGCGGTAGAGTCGTAATAGCCCCGCCGTGTAAACCACCCTAAGATAGAAGTTGGCCTCACAACCGCTATCTTAGACCTGATCTACACAAGGCGTCCATAACTAACCCACTTTGAAGTAGACAGTTTGAAATTTAAATAAATTATTTACCTATAAAAGTGAGGAATTATATATATATGTTATCATTCAATTGTTGCAGTTAAAGTTTACAACATTTCTCTATAGTATATTCCCTAGTTATTACATCATTCGGAAATGAAAAATAATTCTAAAATAAAACTTAAACCTTAAAATATGTGTTTATTCTTCAATGTTTTTCCTTGCTCCCCAGGATCCAGCAGTTGCTAGCTTCAGAGTAATTGGTTGCCGCTTCTTAGCCAGCACCTGCACGACGTCTATAGGGATGTGAGCAACCACAGCTCAGTAAGTTAGGACGGAGGACTTAAAACTATACCATACACACAACAAGGTTTTCAATCACTTATTAGGTGCAATGCATATGTAAGCAAATGCCATCGCACGACGTTGTTCGGCCCGTCGTGAGATTAGAGAAATTGCACCCGCTCTAATCCGGGTTGAGGAGTTGCCGTTAATGCAACAGCTCACGACCAAACCCAGGCTTGTGTAATGGAGACCTTGCTCCTCCCGCGACTACCTTCGAACCACTGCCTTCACCCTCGCAGCGACCTCCTCTCCTGTCACTTAGTTCGACTGAGGATAAAGAAGGGACCATTTTGCAATCCTGCGCTATCCCTTCCGAAGGAGTCGGTATTTGGCCGGAGAGTCCTAAATCCCCTAACGGGTTGCCATGCATGTTCGATTATGATTACTGGTTGTATATTTAATTAAGTCTAGTTTAGGGTGATCAATCATTACATACAATTCATACAATATGTGCCAGAGCAATAAAGAGAATCTTAGCATCACCCATAATCAAGCACATGCACACATTCAACTATCTAACAAGCACAATCAAGCATAATCTTAAGCCTCCAAAATACAGCATCGTATTAATCCCAACTTACCTCGACTCCTCGCTCACTCTCTCAAGGTCCGATTTGCTCAGGCCATCGCCAATCATCCCTATAACACAAACGTGGTTTCAGCTTTTCATATAACTATTATAGGTTTGTTTTATCCTATAACGCTTATTGTTAAGTTTTGTTTAAGGTTTAATATGCCTAATTGTCTAGGTATTAAGTCTTTTACAATTATTCTAGGTTTGGGGTTAGGTTCGGGTTCGGTTTTCGCTTCGATTTCTAAATCCTAAACATGTTCGAATCCTAATGTGAAATTAATCACATTAAGCTCGAGTATCCAAATATTCTATTAGGTCTTAATTTAGTATTCTAAACTATTCGGTACACGCTAACCCTAATTGAGGTATCGGATTTATTCCCAATGTGTAAAAATCTTACATTTTGAGATATTTACTTAAAATTAAATATTATTTCAGATTTATTATTTTTCTGATTTCAATTATAATATTATCTAAATAAATTTATTTTTTTAGATTTATTAATTTACATTTTTACATATTCCTAATTTCTTATATTCTTTACCTAATTTCCCTAATTAACCATACTTAGTACCTAAAGGCTAGGATTAGGGTTCTACTACAGAGATTAACTTCCCTAAACATCTAATTAAGATCCAAATCAGTAATTAACATCCTAATCACCTAATTAATCCCAAATCACCCAATTTTACCATCATTTTAGGGCTAAAAATTAACTTAAAATTTTCGAAAATTAATTTTAAAAAAATGGCTTCATAGCACTGTTCTACATCATATGAGAATCCTACAGAAAAATTTTGAGCCCCAAACTACATCCCTAAGCCTATTTAATTTCCGGTTTAATCATGCTCAGTTTTGAACAATTTGTTAAGGACCCTATATTTTCAGACATAATTAAACTAAATCAATATTTTTCCCTAAATCTACATACAATAAAACCTCAGAATAACAAGTTTCATAATTTTCTGGGCAAAATAACTAATTTTACAAAATTATACAAAAATCGGGGTGAATAAATGACTAACCGGTTCGAAGCTTTCTGGCCATCCAAACCCAGTCCAAGGCTATCGGTCGGTCCAGGCGGTGGTTCTAGTGTATGGTGGTGGTGGTGGTTCGGTCCCAGGTGGTGGTGGGTGGTGGTTTTAGTTCACCTTGCTAATTTGCACAGTTTTCTTTTTTTTTTTTTCTAGATTTTCTCTCGATTTTTTCAGTGTTTCGATTTTTCTCAGATTTCAAACTGGCCAAATGACTTATGGAATTTTTTTCCTTATTTATAGACAATTGTAGAATTTAATGTGTATTAATTTGATGGGATTTTGTCCCAATTCCTTCATTTTTGGCTTTTTGTTTGTCCAATTCCTATTGGTTATTTTTTTTATTTTTCTGTCATGACCTAATCTTGTTGCAGCTTATCCTCTTCTGATTTTTTCTGATTTTTCTATAATTATTTTGTATTTTTCTTTAATTATTTGCTTAGTTTTCGGCCAATTTTAGTAATTACGCGTATTTTTATCTACACGTAAATATATGTAGGGTACACGTGGACATTCCTAAATATTATTTTGGTCATTCTAAAATTTTTAGTATACATATAATCTATCTCTAATAATTTATTAGTTATTATATTACACTTTTTGCCTTTTCGGTAATTAGCAGTTATTATGCTTAAAATTTGAAAATTTTATAGTCTCCTATTTTACTATTTATTTTCTTAAATTTAAGTTTACGAGGTCATTTTTACTAATATTTCTCTCAATAGTTTATAATTTGGGTGTGATCGGATCCTTTAGCCGATCGCCCTAAACCTTGGGTTCTAAGTTCAATCTTA